>OZJO01025688.1:0-13200 GCA_900406225.1 Acrobeloides nanus | reverse complement strand
TCCATTAAATGAAATTTAGATTTCGACATGTCCGATTTCGTGGTATCACTAGTACTTTTCCGTGGTCGAAATAAAAAAATTCCTCCAAATTCGTGTTCCCCATGTCGAAAAACCCCCTACCACCAAATTTCAGCTAATTGGAGAACTTTCAAAATTCGAGTTTTTGGTCCCCCTCGGGGGACCAAAATGTGAATCCCGATGAAATTTTCACTGAAAATTCGTATTAAGGGGTTTTTTCATGCGAAAACACGAATCTGTCATTATTTTCATGTGAAAACCTTGTTTTAAGGTCGATCATGAACATTCACATACTATAGGGTGTATAAAAAACCGGAATAAGGGCGAGTTTTTCATGTTCTTCAAAGGTTGCTTTAAACGGTTCGAGCGCGCTCTAAATTGAATTTATTTAGTGAGATGAACGCATTCGAGGAGCAAAAATTTTTGACTCGAAATGAATTTTAAAAACGTTTCCATGCGTTCATCTCACTAAATAAATTCAATTTGGAGCGCGCTCGAACCGTTTAAACCTTTGAACACTCAAGAAAGTGTGTCTCTTAAGAAACCGTATTTTCACTATTTTTGGGCTAAAAAATCTAAAATAAATTATTTTCCAATAATTTTTTTCTAAAAAAACCGGTGATTAGAGCGTTCGAATGAGGTATCGGGCGACAGAATTGAATTCAAGCTTAATTTTTGGCAAATTTTTAAAATGTGGGAGCAATGTTTTTACAGTCATTTAACAAATATAAATTAATACACTGTAACATAACAACAAATAATTTTTAATCAATTTCATATTATTCGGCTGCATTCATTTCTGGTGGAGTAGACTTGGAAGCATTCAATTCTGGTGGAGTGGGTGNGCGACTGGATTCAATTCTGGTGGAGTGGGCGCGACTGGATTTGCCTTTGGATTCAATTCATGCACAATCTCATTTAGTAAAACAGTTTGCTGTACACCAAATTTGGCTTCTAACACCATTAAATTGAACTCCTTCATTCTATTGTCGAGTTGCTGGCCATAAAGCTAAAATATTGATATGGTCAATTTATATTGGGTTGTTCCAAAAGTTTTTACATTGTTTTCAATTGAAAAAGTGTAAAGTAAAGTATAAAACTTTGAACAACCCAATATGATAAATCCTCACTTGTGCTGTAACAAGATCCGTCTTTGCTCGTATTCCTTCAAGTTTTGCAATTTTGAGTTGATCATTCAATGAATATTCAAGTTTACGCTAAAAAAAACGATTATGGGGCCAATAAATTTGCTTGTAAAATGTAAAACATAAAATATGAAAAAAACAACGTAACAAACTGTAAAATGGAAATTTACAATTTACAACTAAATTTTACATTTATAGTTTACATTTTACAGTTTTTTGTAAAGCCATAAAAGGTTGCCTTAAATGGTTTGATTGGGCTTCAAGTTGAATTTATTTAGTAAATTTAACGCATGGGAAATGCGTTAAATTTTTAAACGTCATTTCGAGTCAATCCAAGGACCCTAAAAAATTCAAAACCTTGTCCAAAGCTCAAAAACCCGATTTTACGTTGATTTTTTGGATTTTCTAACTTCTCTAAAACACCCAAGATAATTTTTTTTCGCCCAAAATTTCTTTCTGGCAAATGTATTTCAATATGGACAACATTTCTAGCGTGGTTTCGAAAAAATCCGAGAAACTTCGATTTTTTGGTAAAATGTAAAATGAACCAACGATTTTCGCTTTAAAAAAACTGTAAAATATAATTGTAAAATTTAGATATAAAATGTAAAATTTTATTTTACAAATTTCATTTTACAGTTTTTTACGTTGTTTTTTTTCATATTTTACATTTTACAAGCAAATTTATTGGCCCCTGGATCTGTTCACAAAATTTAAACATACCTTCATTTCCTGCTGTGTTAATGCTGAAGTTCCTTCTACCAAAGATTGCAAATCAATTGTTGAATGATTCATTTTCATCATAAGCATTTCACCTCCGGAATTCATTGTAAGCATTTCACCTCCGGAATTCATTGTAAGCATTTCACCTCCGGAATTCATTGTAAGCATTTCACTTTCGGATCCATCATCATCCCATAAATTTTCATCTTCACATGAAGTTGATGGCTGCAAATCGTTATCATTCTTCACAAGTTCCAAAAGTAGTTTTTCTGCCGAAAAAGTTATTTCAATACTTTGTTGAAAATCAATGAAGTTACACTGCCGGTCATAAAGATAAAGTGAGCCACCCTAATTTTTGGAAGTTCCGGGATCTAGAGCACTCAAGAACAGTCGGGAACTTTATAAACCAATAGCCCGCGGTCGAAAACTATGTTTTCGACTTTATGACCGGAAGTGTATAAGTGAAAATACAATAAAGCTCGTCACAGACCGACAAAATATGCATAATTTTAAAAAACTAATCTCTGTTAATTTGTCTTCTGAAACTCCCGCTTTCTTATAATCATGCCACTTTTTAACTGTTCTCGACTTGAATACACCAAAGACATTATCTCTGATGTAATCTGCGGTTTTTCCTTTCAACTTATTATTCCCATTTAAAATGCACATGTCTCGAATTTCCTTCCATTTTCTTGTTTTTGCTTCGTTAGTCTTGGAACCGCTGGGATCTCTACCTTTAGATAGCAACAACTCTTTGTAATCCTGTACCTTTTTTATAAAGAATAAGTCTTGCTCTCTTTTGGCCTTTGTTGAATCTCTAATTTTCGACATTTTTCAACTAAATAATGAAATCTTAATATTAAAATGGTTGAAAATTAGGAAAAAATGTCGTTATTTTAAATTAGCAAATACAGTGACAACAACTATTTTAAAATTCAACAAAAATTTAAAAAAGAAATTTTATAAATAAAATAACTTCCATTATTTTCAAGAAAAAATTATAAAGTTTTTAAAAAATTAGCATTTTATCAAATTTTAATGTGTTATATATTACAACAAACATGTAACAATTTAATCTAAATTCAGTAAACCGAGTTCAAAGCGGTTAAGGTTGTCTGTAGATATTCGCAATCTATCGATCTTGTTCCCGAAAGTATATGGGGACCCATTCGCCAAGCTTGCTAAACTTAAAATTGCCAAAAAAATTTTATTAAAATGCTCAGAAAAATTAATTTATTGTTCCATTTTTCAGCAAAATTGACTAAAGTTTGACACATTTTTTCACAAAAACTCAAACATAAGGAGACAAGGTTCTGAGCATTTTCAGCTTAAAAACCAGCATTTCTATAAAAAAATTCAAAAATCAGCACGTAAAAAAAATCAGCACGTAGAACATAAGGGGACAAGGTGATTTGTGAAAAAATCCCTTTCGTCCTTCCTTATGTTTTTTTCCAAAATTGGTATGTGTAGATTATTTAAAAAAAGAATTATCAAATTTAAGAATATTTTCAATAAGTTATGTCAATTTCACTCTGAACCGCATGAAAAAACTGGAACTTATGCACTTCGGCCCCCCCCCAAATTTGGGAGGTCCGAAGTGCACTGATCAGTGCAGTTCGGCCCCACCCCCAAACGTTTGATTTATGCGATTTTTTGAGGGGGAGGGCGAAGTGCCCAAGTTCCAAAAAACTTACCAATCCAATCGAATGAAGGCGCCGGTGAACACTTCCAATTGAAGAATTAAGGAGAGACGCCAATTCACGAATATTAATTTTAGGATCTTCTTCAACCAATCTTCGAAGTTCTATCTCGGTCACAGTGGTTGGTCTACCACTTCTTGGTTCATCTTTCAGATATTCCACATCTTTCTCACCATTTCTGAATTTCTTTAGCCAGTTGAAAACTGTTTTTCTCTTTATTGATTCTGGGCCATAAACTTCTTGGATTTCTCTCATTGCTTCATCTCCCGTTATCTCATTATTTTTGTCATAAAGCCATAAAAGACAATGGCGCAAATGTGTCTTGATAGCGTACATTGAATTTGCTTTGCTACAAAACAATTGTGAAAAGTGTCGAGTGAAAAGTGTAAAGTGAAAAGTGTCGAGTGAAAAGTGTAAAGTGAAAAGTGAAGTGTAAAAACTTTTGGAACAACCCAATAATTGGCAAGCTCGTCGAGTCGTCGTTGAACTTCTGGACTAACTGTGCGGGGTGCCATCGTGCCATTCAAGTGCCCATAAATTTCGACGCAATTTGTGTTGAAAGTTTGTTTAATGAAGAGCAATAACGAAGCCAATGGAGGATGTTGCCCTAAATAGCATGTTCTTTCGAACTATTATTAAAATTATTACCTTCAAAAAACTGGTGCAGTGAATTATGGAAACCTTCGGCATTATTGCTGGTACGACGTCTCAAGTTTAACCAATGATTCCAAGCATTAAGGAAAACACTGTTCTGAATCCAGGTTCTCTCAAAATATTCTTTGAACCGATTGAGAACTTTCTTATCTTCTTCAGACAATCCATAAATAGGAGATTGCAATAGATCTTAATTTTGTTATAGATTTTAAAACAAAAATTACTTATCATTCCAAAGAATTCTGGTGGGAGAAACACTGATCCACGAATACGATTCTACCATTTTTGCACTTCTTCATGATCACTAGCAATAGCATGGATTTTTTTACCATCATTCCGATTTAGAGCTTGGGACCAATGAAAAGAACAGCCTCTTAGATTGATATCTTCACCAAAAGCTTTACGACAGGTTTTCATAGCAGCCTGTTCGAAATCCATAAGAAATAGTTGTTGCTTAACTTGCTAAAAATTTTTTGAATTACTTTTTCTTTTAGGTTGAAAAATACCTCGAAAATTCCTAATTCTTTAGTTTTTTCTGCCAATGCACCAAAAATGTGATCATATGTTTCTTCGGTAAAATATCGGAAAGAGCAACAACTATTGGATATGTGAAATTATTGATCACAATGTGAATAGAATACATTTGGCCATCGGTAGCATAGTCAATAGATGAAAATTTTCTGTTTCCATCGCCAACAATACAATCCACTTGACATTTAAATCCAAGTTCAATTCCAACATGATCGACATAGATCAATAAATCGTCTCTTTGTTCGACAAGAATTTTATGACCAGAAAAACTGACTTGCAACTCTTCAGGAATGTTGAACGCATGAACATCTCTAGGGACCTAAAATTTTTGTTTTTGGTGGTATAAACTAAAACTACGTCGAAATTTTTATTTCTAACAAGACTGCGCCTTCGAGAATCTAATCCTTGGCCTTTAACAATCTCTTGCTGAGCCATTATCTTTTGCTCATCGGTTAAGTCTTCTAAAAAATAAGAAATTTAAAAAAATCATAACTCACCATAGGTATGAGTTGATGCTAACACCTCAACATATTTCTTTTTTGCAGATTTTTTTTCAGTTCTTTGTTCGAAATTAGCCTTTAATATTGCACGTTTACCCATCACTTTACCCTTCAACGATTTGTCATTTGGAAAATTACAGATATGTGTTGCTTCATCTGGATCCGTTTTAAGTCTACCATCTTTCACCAGGATAGAAGCTGCAGTTCCGGGAACTTCTAACTTCTTCTTACGAGATTTGGTTATAGTTGTAACACAGTTGCAGCATTTGTACCTCTTATCACCATTTGCAAGATCTTTATGATAACAACATTCGCTTGTGTGGCCTTCAAAACGTATCGAATCAAACAAAAGTATAGGGTTTAATTTGTTATTCGATGTCGCGTATCGCAATTGAACTTCATTAAATGCCAGCGATGTATGCTCGTCTTCAGTTTCAAAATCAAAAGGACGTGGTGAAGATGATCTACTAGGGCCAATATTCTCAAAATCTTCTTCTTCGTAGTCAAAAAATGAAAAAGGAACACCGATTTTTGGCTTCTTAAAAATAGGAACAGGATCGTTAGAAGAAGTTGATTGAGGCCTTTTAAATGAATATGAAGACGTCGATGTTGGAGTTTGGGGACTCAAACAATTTATCGAAGATGAACTTAACGTGGTACTACGTTCATATGAAGTTGGAGTCTGCGAAATTTCACCAATTTCTGGAGTAGAGTAAATGGATCCAGGCGTATTTGTCGATGATCGTGGAGAATCTTGAGATGGCTATAAAAATGATATACCGTATTCTCTCTAATAGAAGCACCGGTGCTTCTATTTTTCAATCCCTCCGTCAGGGGGTGCTTCAATTAGAGGGGTGCTTCAAATAGAGGGGTGCTTCTATTAGAGAGAATACGGTATTTTCAATATCGTTCAAACCTACTTTATTAAGCGTATTTCCTCTACCAACTTCAAAAGAATATCGAGAAGAGCTTGATCGAAACGATAAATTTGGAATTGACTCTTCATAAAAATCTTCTTCGTCCGAACTATTCGAATATAGCATAAATTCAACATTTTGATCGATACCCCAAATTTTCGCCATATCTTCGAAAACTTATCTAAAAATTTTTTAGGATAAGATAATTATGTTACTTTAGCGTCTGTGACATTTGTGGCCCAAAATTGAATTTAAAAAAATTTAATTTCAATCGCATAAAAAGAACACTAGTTTGCTGTTATTTTTAACCGAATAAAAAAGTTGAGCCGCAAATTTCACAACTGTTAGGTGTCCCGGCCGCAAATGTCACAAACGCAAAATTTCGAACTCAAATAAAAATCGTAAATATAACAGATGCAACTTTCCAGCCACTAATATAAAGCCACAAAAAATCACAACTGAGAAAGACCGGACGCAAACCGTCTGGCGTCCTTTCAAAGTGTATACTTTTTTAAACAGTTTCTCCCTTATTATATGCTCATCAAATTTTTTCTCCTTTATAAGTTCGACAGACAAGCTAGACAACGATGTAATTTTTCTTCCCTTTTCCTCACCTCTTGCTGCAAAAAAGTACATCGTTGGCTAGCCTGCCTGTCAAACTTATCAAGGAGCAAAAATTTGATAAGCATATAATGTAAGGGGGAAACTGTTTACAGTTTCTCTCTAAGTGTACAAGTATCATACTTGTGAAGTGTATCAATTAAATCATCGAAGGGTATACCGATATACTTCTTGCACAGCACTGGAAAAAGTACGCTCTATAGGACAGCTAACAAAATCAAAAATATTTTTTTAAATGTTTAGTGAAAGATTTTTTGAGAAATATACGCATTTTGGGAAACCTTAATACTGTTAGGAAACCTTGACATATTGGGAAACCTTGACACTTTTGGGAAACTTTGACATACGGGAAACCTTGACATTGTTGGGAAACCTTGACACTAGGAAACCTTGACCGGGAAACCTTGACACTAGCTAGGAAACCTTGACCGTAAACGCTAAAAATGATCATTTTAGAAAATTTTTTATATGAAATAGTTCATAATTTATACCCCCTTTAAAATGCATATACATACTGACAATAAAGTGTCTTACGGAACTATGCGGAAATGTTTTAATCAAAAACTTTGCGTTTATTAATAAGTGTATATATAGTAGAAAATTTTTATTGTCTTTCCGCATACTCTCCTTTGTAAATATTTTTATATAATTTTATTCCATGAAAAGTGCAAAAATATTTGGACGAGGGTGAAATTCGAACCCTCGACCATCAAGCCATAAGGCTCGCAACTCTCTCAATTGCGCATTTGGACACAACGGCGTCGAAACTTTTTGCAAACTTTCGTGCGCCGTATTCCGATAATCATTATCATTTCCATAGATAATCGCATTATCTTACCTAGATAATGATCTTTGGCATTCTCTTTTGCCCAGCACTACTAACTAATAAGTGTTAAAAGTATAGCTATCAAAGATCATGAAATAAAATATTATTTTTAGAGCTATATCCTGATCATGTACCAGCCACGTTGTTTCAGAATATATGCTTAAAATGTCAACAACATTTAAATTTTGTATTTTGTTCATGCTTTGAATCAAATGGGCAGCTCGTTCCTGTTCTTGTTTCAAAAAATTCAAAAACCTAAATGTCAATCTTTTGTTAACATATTTTGAGCTTGATCATTCAATGGTGTTCAAAAATCTGATTTAAAAATTAACTATCTCAGCGAAGAAATAGAAATATTTCATGCAAAAAAATAGAAAAAAAGAGAAAAAATCGAAAAAAATAGAAGAAAAGAAAAAAATCGAAAAGTTTAAAAAATCAGACTTCGTCATTTAATGAAAAAAAAAGACTTTTTCAACCAAATTTTTTATATAAAAAACTACATCACATATTTTTAAAGCTATACCCTGATCATGTCCAACCACATATTTTCGGAATATTTGATTGTCAAACAAAATTTAAATTTTGTATTTTGTTCATGCTTTCAATCAAGTGGGCAGACGTTCATAATCTTGTTTCAAAAATCAAAAACCTAAATGTCAATCATTTATTAACATATTTTGGGCTTGATCATTCAATGGAGTTCAAAAATCAGGGTGTTCAAAAATCTGTACCCGATTTAACAATTTAAAAAATAGTAAAAATCGAAAAAATTGAAAAAATCGAAAAAAAATTGAAAAAAATCGAAAAGTTTAAAAAATCAGACTTCATCATTTAATGAAAATTAACTCAATTCAGTCTTATGTAAACGACTTCCGATAAGAATACGTACATAGGTCAAAATAAAAATTTTTTGCCGGATTCGAGTTCTCCATAGCCAAAAACCCCCGATTACAAAAAATCAGCTGATTTAAGCTCAATCGGAAAAATACTGGGGTACCCAAAAACGGCAGCAATTTTGAAAAATGTTGAAAAAGTTCATTTTTAATGCTTTTGCGCTAAAAAATCGAAATTTAAGACTTTTTCAATCACATTTTTTATATAAAAAACAACATCACTTTAGCAAATTTATAAAACAAACCGCATGAAATATTTCAATTTCCTCGCTGAGATAGTGAATTTTTAAATCGGGTACAGATTTGTGAACACCCTGTAGATTTTTGAACACCCAGTGCCACGTAAGTTATCATGGTTTCCAGCCAAACAACAGGTGTATCAATTAAAAAAGTCTGTGATCTGTGAAACATTGTTTCCATATATAAGAGTTGTAACAAGAGTGATAGACATCAATTGAATTTGTGTTTTGTCAATGAATTCTAGATGAGTATCTAGTGTTGGGGAGTGGCATGGGGTGGAATCAGTATAAAATTGAGCTGAATCCTATTTGATAAACCTTCCCGAATAGTCGATTCTGGAGGAATTTAACAAATCGTTTCAATAAAAACTTTTAGAGCTGTCCTGGGGGGCGCACTTAACGTGACTCCAAAGGCCGAAGTAAAAAACGTTAAAATTGAGCCCATAGAACTTGACATACTTTCATGCATTTTATAAACGCTTTTTTATAGCAAAAATGATGACTCAAGCTCTGGTTTTTCTTAGTCTCGTAGGGCTTTCTTACCAAGCAGGTCTTGGTGATACTCTTGGAAGCCTTCCTGGCAATCTTGGTGGTTTAGTAAACTTTACAGAAAAATTCAAAAACTTCAAGCAAAAGTCAATTTTGTTTTGAGAATTTAAAAAAATGATAAGTTTAGACATGGTCGGGTGTATAAGAACAGTGCTGAAGAACAATTTCGATTTACAGTTTTCATACAAAACTTGCAAAATGTGCTCCAATTTCAAAAAGAAGGAGGCAGAGGAACTGCGGCATTTGGTGTGACAAAGTTTGCAGACTGGACAAAGGAAGAGAAAGCACAAGTAAAGCTCGTACCTAGTTTTCTCTCCAGAGACCGAAAAAAGCGCCTATTCTTCGGACTAGAGCTGTCAGAAAACTTGCCTTTGGGCAAGTTTGACTTGCCTCGAACTTTTTCGAAATTTTAAATTTTTTTGGATAAAACATGTGTAGAACGACTAAAATAGTTGAAATAACATGTTTTTAGCTAAAATTGGGGGGCAAGTAAAACTTGCAATGGACAAGTTTGACTTGCAATGGGCAAGTTTGACTTGTACGTGCAAGTTTGACTTGCATACGCTAATTTCGTCGTGAAACGATTTTAAAATATTTTTATTTTTAAATCGTTTCACGACGAAATTAGCGTGTGCAAGTGAAACTTGCATGTGCAAGTCTAACTTGCCCATTGCAAGTCAAACTTGTCCATTGCAAGTTTTACTTGCCCATGGTGGAAAAAGGCAAGTTTTACTTGCCCATGGTGGAAAAAGGCAAGTTTTACTTGCCCCCCAATTTTAGCTAAAAACATGTTATTTCAACTATTTTAGTCGTTCTACACATGTTTTATCCAAAAAAATTTAAAATTTCGAAAAAGTTCGAGGCAAGTCAAACTTGCCCAAAGGCAAGTTTTCTGACAGCTCTACTTCGGACCGAGTCTCCTAGTCATTTTTATAGTGATCCATAAGGGGTCAAATTTCGCCTACCGAAATTGGGCCCCTCTTGGCAATTTACACATTCAGTAAGAAATTACAAAAAGCAAATTTTAGTTGAACGGCATCAAACTCACGGAAGGAAATTTTCCAGTAAGTGGAAATCTTCTTCCTCCTTTCCCAACAAGAAGCAAGAGACAAGCCGCAAACTTTGATTGGGTATCTCAAGGAAAGGTGACACCTATAAAAGATCAAGGAGGTGAGTAGTTGTTCTTCCTTTTATTAGTAGAGAAATTTTTTTAGAATGCGGATCATGTTGGGCATTTGCGGCAACAGCACTGGTTGAATCCGCAGTAGCCATAAGTACCGGAAAATTCGTGAATATTTCCGAGCAAGAGTTAGTTAGTTGCGATAATACAAGCAACGGATGTCAGGGCGGAGACCCTAAACATGCTATTATGTAAGTTACCTCAGAAACAGCCCCTTTCCGAGTCGTAGCGATCAATTTCCAGTTTGGAATGGGGAGTTATTTCAATTGTTACAAATTTCTTTCTCGTTCTGACCCGTTTCGGGTCAGAACGGATTGCTTGAAAATATGCGCTTTTGGCCTGATTCAATAAAAAATTGTTCATTAAAACGATTAGTTAAATTTCTCCATATTCTCCAATTCGGGAAGATTCCAAAAACAAAGTTTATTCATTTTTCTTGGCAGATTTTCGGGTATAAAGCTTGTCGATTTAGCTATTCTCGAACAATTGGAATTTCATCAAATGCTGATTATCCATATACTGCTACGAATGGCAATTGCACCCCATCAAACACCAGTAAAACCTTCAGTACCGATTGGTGGTATGTCGCAAATAATGAAACGACAATGCCTTCAGTACTTGAACAACAAGGACCTCTCCTTTTGCGTAAATTCAAAAATCAATTTCAATAATTCAAGTTTAGTCATGACCGTACCCGACTCCATGTTTTATCTAACTTCCAGCTCTGATGTCTACCAACCAACTGCGGCAGAATGCCAAAACAGTACCTATTACCATGCTACTGTTATTGTTGGATATGGAGTTAGCAACGTTAGTGGCCTCCCTTATTGGTTGATTAAGAACTCTTGGGGCACTGAATGGGGAAATGACGGCTATTTCAAGCTCTACCGTGGAGCTCAATCGTGCTTTCTTAACAATCCCATCTATCCTAGCTCCCTTTCAGTTTCGACTAACGCATCATTGGCATCGACTTGCGCCAACCTTCAAGATGAAATTATGTATTGCAAATACTGGCAATATTTGGGTTATTGTGATCCAAGTAGTCAATACTACAGCGGTATGACTAAACAATGTCCAGCTGCATGCGGAATATGCCGAGCTGAATCTGCGAATAAATAATTTATGGAAAAAATAATTTTATTTATATAAATCTATCTTTTTAAGTAATTTAATTTTTTAACAAATAAATTTTAAGCAATGCAAGTTTTCTCTTAGCACACAATGAAACAAATCATCTTTTAATATTAAACGAGAAATGTCTGTCTGTTTGTGTCACCGAATTTAGTAACCTTAAGTCCAATCCCGTTACGACTTAGATTTTTGGAAAGAGCTGAGAGAAGAAAAACGACACCAAAATCATGAGGGTACCTCCTCTGGGAAAAATTAAAAATTCAATTTTCCACTTTTGCCTTTTCAGCTTAGGTATTTGGTCAGAAATGAAAACCCGTTGCCTTCATGGCGCAGTTGGTTACTGTTAGTTTTGCAGTCGGAAAGGCGTATGTTCGATGCCCGTCTCCGATAAATATTTTTGCTTTTTCAATAAATGTTCTTTTTTTTTGAAAAAAAATCGGTTTATTTAAAAAAAGTGAGACATTTGATAGAAATTGAAAAAAATCATGTCGCGACAAGAAGTATAAATCCCGCCTATGAAACGAATAAAATGATAATAAAATTATCAAATTTGAACATTGCTTTGGGTTATTGAAACGAAAGCATGAATCAGGGTTTTCGTTTCAATAACCCAAAACAATTTTCAAATTGGATTATTTTGGTGTCGTTTTAATCGTCTCGCAGATTTATAAAAAAATGTCGAATGTTGTTTTATAAAAATTTAATGAAAAATGAGAAAAATAGCAGAACAATTCATATGTTTGTGTATCGAAACGAAAAGTGCCAATCCCTTCGCTTCAATACACTAACGTGCTTGAATTATTCAAGCATTTTTGTTTTACATATTTCTCGTAAGGGTTAAATAATTAGAAATTTACTTCCAACGCAAATCATGATAGATACAGCGTGAACTTTCTTTTAAAAAAATTTGTTCAAAACTCGACTGGTCCTTTAAGAGTCCACTTATGAGGAGCTAATTTAAATTCAAATTTCCTGATTAGATTTAGTGATGGTTTGAGAACGTTAGTTCTAGGTTGAGCATGAATTCTGCTTGCAATTACACTCACTTTTGATATTTGCCTTTTGCTTCATGCAACATTGGAATGTAACTTGAAAAATGGCCGATCGGAGTTCTTTTTGGGTCCGTAAGAAGATTATGAATGTTGATAATGGCTAAGTTGATAGTCAAAAAATGAAAATGCTGATCAAAAGATTATCTTTTTTGATAAAAGGGGTCACCCAGATATTACGTAATCAAAATTTCGGATTTTTTGACCCCTCCCCCCTGTAATCAAACCGTAATCATTTGGCTATACCCCTCCCCCCCATGACTACGTAATCAATGGCCAAATTTTTTACCTTGGTCCCCCCTTATGTTTTTTCCGAAAATTTTTCAAAAATTTGGGCAAAAACATAAGGGGGGACCAAGGCAATTTTTTCGAGTTTTAAAAAAATTTCAAAAATCAATTTAATCCCATATTTTTTGCGTCTGTCGGCGCGAAAATTGTTTGCTGAACAACACTCATTTTTAAGCGTAAAATTCTCAAAAATTTTCGATGAAAATTTTGTTTAAATCATTGTTTAAATTTATCAA
>OZJO01025683.1:0-14944 GCA_900406225.1 Acrobeloides nanus | reverse complement strand
AAAAAGTTTTGGATTTTTGGAAGACAGATTTGTTATATTGGGGTCATACAGTTACTTTTAGGCCACAATTGAAAAAAATCTGAGACTATGACTTTTTTGCTTGGTACCTTCATCTTCAGATTTATTCAAAAACCTTCAGACAATCTGTCTTAAATAGTAAGCTTTTTATTTTGTACACATTTTTGTGTATAGAAATTGTTTTGTGCTGTGAAAGTGTAAAATTGAACTTTATCTGTGGCGCCAGATAGGCGGTCGCAGACGCTAATATGTTAGATAAAATGATGAATTTTAATTATAAGCTTCAATCGGGACGAATTAAGATGATCTTTCTTGTACATTTTCATAATATAAATTGTGCTTCTTTTTCCAAGCATTTAGTCGCTTTAAAAAAATAGAAACAATTTTTATCACTAATCCCTAGGTTAGTAATATAAGTAATATAAAGTTAACGTTGGGTCCCCTTTTTATGAAAATATTTTCTGTATAAAAATGTTCGGCTTATGGACATTTATTTTGGAGCCTTCCCGATGGAACAATATGCTTAGTAATTGTTCCTCAAGATCAATAGAGGAGTAGAAATCAGAAAGTTCATCAAATGTCCCTTTAGCCGTTTTTTATATAACTATGGGCATCGTTTTTGAAGTAAAAACATGGAAAATAAACTTTAACATTGCGGGAAACTTTTAGATACTTTATATACCTTTTCTTTTTGTTATGAAAAGGCCCGAATTTATTCGATATTCATGCTATAAATTTATGCTTCAACTTTGTATCATTGACATGATAGTGATTTCATTCAATGCAATTCTTTCTGGGGTTCAAACAATATTTGGGCTTCATTTTTGTACAAATCCACGCTTATTTTATGTTATTGGTTCTATAGGAACGTGTAAGAATAGTTTAATAAAATCATGCCATGTACCGTACTGTCCTCTATGTTTCTGTTCTGAAGATCCGGTTCATAGGCCGGCAAGGGGGAGGGAGCCTCCCCCTGACCCACTCACTCATGTACCCAAAATTGAGGGGGGACCACCTCATGGACCCCGCCGAACAGTAGTAAAAATCTAAAGAAAATCTAGAAGACCTAGAAAGTCTAGAAAATCTATCTATACCTAATAAATCCAGGAAACTCGAGAAAATCTAAATATGGTCTTGGAAAAAGAGTAACAAACTTTTGTAATGCCCTTTATTTTAGCAGGATGGTATGCTGCATCGATGACTAGTGTCTTATTAGCACTAGATCGATTTTTTGAAATGACATGGTCAAGAGGAGCAGCAGTTTTATTCGAAGGAAAACGTTTCTTTGTTTGGACTGTATTGACTATATTTTATGTCCTTTTTACTTTCACCCAGCACCCAGCTGTTTATAACACAAAATATTATGCCTATTTCATGGATCCTTTTATTGGAACGCTAGGGTTGCAATTTTCGCCTCAGGTTAAAAAATTACAATCAGGGTGTCTGAAAATTACCCCTGACTACCATTTTCGGCTTGCATGATACTTTTCGTCATAACTTGTGATAGAAAGATTTATACTGAGATCTTGGTGTCATTTTCAAGCTGTGATCGTTAGCTTTAAAATGTCACCACGATCTCTATGTATAGTTGTTTCACACGTATACAACCCCCCCCCCTCGGAATTTCGTGGGGGTCGCCCGCAACCCGCAGACCAAAACGAATTTCGCTCGCAAAATTTGCGGGCGAGACTCATTTCATTCGCACCCCGCGGGCCTACGGCCAAAAATTTCCTATTTTTTCAACAAAAATAGTAATTTTTTAAAGCATTTTTAGCTTGAAAAAGTGTTTTTCAAAAAAAAATTTTTGGCGCGAATAAACATAAGGGGATCAAAGTGATTTTTGGAAAAAAATCGAAAAAAATCATCTTGGTCCCCCCCCTTATGTTTTTTCCCGTCCACAGAAAGTCAAAATTTTCGGGGGTGTTTGTACACGTGTGAGTTGTTTCTAACTAAAGTTATGGCAAAAGTTATCCAACTAACCGAAAAGGGGGAGGAGAATTTTCGAACACTCTGTAGTATTCCTTTTAGTTCTCGGACCTAACATTTCATATAATTCACAACATTACGGTTGTAGTTTTATTGGGAACAATTTACACGACTCTTTGCTTGATTTATTTAACCAAGTTTCGTTTTCTAATGAATGTTAAAGTGAATACGAATCAAAAATTGGTATTATTTTAATCATGAGTTTGTCTTTAAAAATTTATTTAAGCTAACCATCCAAGCTCTTTGTATTTGTGTCGAATTTTTCGTAGCCGCGCTGGTTTATGTTTTCATGCAACTCTTTGAAGTCTCAGAGTTCATTATTATTATGGGGCATGTCAGCTGGATTTTAATGCATGGTTAGTTGATATGAAATTAGAGATTTTCTTAAAGCTAGCTTTGCTCGAAAAAATATAAAAACGTACTAAAATGAGAGAATATGACAAAGTTATTTAAAGAGACAGTCTACTCGGAAAATTTGAGTATAAAAAGTTTTTCTGAAAACTAATAATTTTTTGAACACGTTTTGCGAATGAACCTATATCTAAAAATGTTTCCCTGATTTTAAAGTCCGTTTCCGCCGCTAAAGGGGAAAAAGTTCGGGCGACTTATGCTGGTAAAACCTTTTATAATTCGCTATTTTAAAAACCAAGAACACTTTCATAAAAATTTTTAAGCCGAATATCATTTTTCAATGCAATTACAACAGGGTGTATGTAGATTAGTGTAGTGCTGGGCTTGGTTAATTATTAAAGTTTAGTATACATCGAATATTTACAATAGGTAGAATCATTACATTACAACAGATGAAATTACAATTAAAATTCACAGTAAAGATGTAGAAGCGTAGGCATACACCAGTGTGTAAGAAATAGGATATAAGAAAGGTTTGGCTATCACTAAAGGATTTTGACTTAGTCAAAGATTCGGCTAAGCATATGTTTGACTAGAGGAGAGGGTACTAGAGCTTTTGGCAACGCCAATTTTATTTAATAACGAGCTTTTGGCAACGATTTGCACGTTGCCAAAAGCTATAGTACCGCGTGACCAAAAGCTATTGCCAAATGCTCGTTGCCAAAAACTCTAGTACCGAGGAGAGCTTTAATAACCAGACCACTATGAATTTTAAAATTCACAAACTTCTTAATTATCTATAAAATCAGGAAAAACATTTTTAGATATAGGTTCTTTTGCAAAAAAGCTCAAAAAATTATGAATTTTCAGGAAAAAATACCTTCAATACTCAATTTCCCGAGTAGACTGTCCCGTTAAAGGGGTGTGCACTTATAGGCCATTCTCGAAGGGTGCAACTCAAACTTCAAAGTGTTATTTCTCATCAATCATAAAATATTTTTGGAGTGGGTCTTTTTTAAACCATTCTACGCACCAGGAGGAATATTATTTTAAAAATCCCCTTCCAAAAAACTTTTATGGTTACTGAGATATAACACTTTAAGAGACACTTTCTCGAGAAGTCGAAGTTCTCAGGCGACAAAGTTTAAAGGTTCTCTCCCGTCCTCGACCTGAAATGTTTTTTTATATACTCGGTGAGTAAATGCAAACGCCGTTGGAATTAGCTCCGTAGCCTTCGTGGTTCCGGAGATACGCATATGGGCCATTTGGCCATATTTCCATTTTCTACCCTAAGTTTAAAAAGTTTGAGTTACACCCTTCGAGAATAGATCTGAAAGTGCATCCCCTTCTTTAAAAAACTTTATGATTTCTATAAAATTTTTAGGAGATACACCTATAGTTTATCTCATTTTGAATAAATCGTTACGAAATGCTGTTCTTCGTATGGTATGTGATCTTTTTAAATTTAATACCCATTTTTTGAATTTAGTTTCGAGTGAAAAACGATATGAGTAGAATAAATGAACATGTCTATCAAGTACCCTTGCCGAATAACAGAGTTGCAAATAATTCAATTTATTGAAATAATCAAATTTATGTATCATAAAAAAATAAATCGCGCAAATTTAAAAAATTTTTAAAAAATCCAAATCAGTCCAAGTCTCTAATTATCTCTTTTTACTCATAAAGTCAAAGTTGATTTCCTCAAAGTAGGAATTATGGATGTAATGTATACAGTGGCGTAGCTAAGGGGGGAACCCTAGGTGGTTC
Organism: Acrobeloides nanus; assembly: GCA_900406225.1. Lineage (NCBI taxonomy): Eukaryota > Metazoa > Nematoda > Chromadorea > Rhabditida > Cephalobidae > Acrobeloides > Acrobeloides nanus. The sequence goes on along the minus strand of OZJO01025683.1, from coordinate 10,819 downwards.
CCCCCCCCCCCCCGCAAACCTGGAAAAATCATAAGGATCCCCCTTTATGTTTTGAACGGCCGGAGGCTGGCCAACCTAAAAAAAATTCAATATTATGAAAAGATTTGAAACATTGTGGATGAAGTCCAACATCACATTTTTCACAAATTTTAAAAATTTCGAATTGATTTTCATGTGCTCATTCCTTACTAGAATGAAAGTAGATTTCATCTGCTAAATGCTGAAAAAAACCGCATCCAATTTGTTTTAAAAATACCAGAGTTATGCCTCTCACAAGTTAAAGTATCTTTAGATACCTATAGGAAAAAGCGGGTTAAGTAATTCTTTGATTGTACAGGGTGACGTAAAAAATATGTACGCACCTTATTTTTTGTATTTTCTTGCATTTTTAAACGAATTTTATATCAAAACACAACAATAATAACAACAACAACAGAAATTATTCAAAATGATCACCATTTGCATCAATGCACTTCTTTAGCCTCTTCGAAAAGTTGTCCACATTACCACGTAGTGTATCAACAGAGATCTCATTCCATGCCTTCCTCAATGCTCGCTTTAAAGATTCGACAGTCTGGTGGGGGTTTCGCACACGCTTTCTCCTCCAAAATGCTCCATACGCTGTAGTCGAGGGGTCTCCGTTTCTTCAAAGCGTTTTATAGCCTTCCTTACGGTCGCCTCATGTATACCAAGAAATCGACCAATCTCACGTTTCTCAACACCGCGCTCATGCATTCGGATAATAGCTGGTTTAAATTCTTTCATACTTGCTAAAAAATAAATTTTAATATAAAATTCGTTTAAAAATGCAAGAAAAATACAAAAATAAGGTGCGTACGTATTTTTTAGTCACCCTGTATAATAACCTGAAACAAGACAAGAGCTAGAATTAAAGCGAAAAGATATATTTAGAAAATTATGAAGAGAAAAATGAAATCTCTATTAAATACAGATCTAAGATATTCTTGGAAAAGACGTAAATCGTCGAAACGTTGAATCAATTTTTTCGCCAAAATCCTTAGAATAGTCTCTAGAATTCTTTTTCCCTAAACATGTGCTTATTTATGTTTCAAATCTTTCCATACAGTGCATATTTTCCCCTTAATTTTCTAATAATTATGAGACTCAAAACCACTACGAAATAAACTATCTGCAAAAACTTGTAATTATGATAGTCGATAAACGACTAATGTTGTCATTAAAATTTTCTTCTATGACAAAAAGTACAAATTTATACTTACAGCTTAAGACGCAGTCCATGTAAGAATGCGACCATGGGCGGCAGTGGCCAAAAATTAAAAGTGCTCAAAATTTAATTTGTTCTAATAAAAGTTATAGTTGGTGGGTCCCTGATCACTTTTTGTGAAAACCATACTCGGCCATAACCACTCCCTGGCCCAGGGGACCACCATATATGGTGACTAGGGCCCAAAAATCGACTTTTTGGGGGTTAACTCAGATTTTTTTCTCACTTTAGAAAAAGTTGTTCCTCGTATCCTAAATAGTCCAAAAATGAAAAAAATTGCCTACGACTTCTTTAAGGCCCTCGAAATGGCAAAAAACCGCTTTTTTACCGGATTTTTGACACTGTAAGAGGTCTTGTGCCATGTGGGTGTCGCAGCGGGGGCTAATTATATAGATATTTTTAACCCTTTCCATAAGCTATCTCTATGCCAAGTTTCATCCAAATCCCATTGACATGTGGATACTTTGATTTATACGATTGTAGGCCATCAACGCCCTATTTTTGGAAAAAACGGTGTTTTAGCCACCTAAAGTAATTCTTCAGGTGTCATTTATTTGGACATTATTGTTCTCCATAAAATTTGGGGTTGAAATGACCACTTACTGTAAAAAAATTTATGTCAAAAAAAAGACTTTAGTACTATTTGCGGTCGTTAATCCGAAGTAGAACAGACTATTTTTATTGAAAAAATTGCATTATCTCAAAGATCAGAGCCCGAGAAACAAAGCAATTTCATTTCCTAGCGAAAACACAATGTTATTATAGGTGAAATCATTCAGTTAATTACATAAAGCTATACTAAAAATACCAAGTTTTAAAGCCTATAATTCCATTTTTAGAATAATCACGTTACATTGTTAATTTAATCTAATAATGAAACGATTCTATGATCAGTCTTGTTGTAAAATAGTACTAGTAAAAATCTTGAGAGAGATTTTCAAAATAAAAAATAACAGAAATGAGACGATATAGTATATCTGTATTTTTTTTTGTTGGAAAAATAAACTTAGCAAGTATGAATAAATTTTTGAATTATTTTCGTATTGATATTTGAAAAAGGCTGTCTATTGAAACGAAAACTCGACTAAATCCTAAATAAGGAATTTTTGAAATTTTTTTAAAGAGCGACACAAAAAACGTAAGATCCCAAAAATATCGTAAATCTGAAATTTTTATTTTTGGAATAATGGAGCTCAAAAATCTAAAAAAATGGAAAATCGCTTTTTTCGATAGAATTTTATATATATTAAGAGCTTTGAACCGCATTCAAGATTTTTGGCGTACTACCAATTTTTTAGGCTTAGGCTTAGGCCTTAGGCTTAGGCCTTAGGCTTAGGCCTTAGGCTTAGGCCTTAGGCTTAGGCCTTAGGCTTAGGNGCCTTAGGCTTAGGCCTTAGGCTTAGGCCTTAGGCTTAGGCCTTAGGCTTAGGCCTTAGGCTTAGGCCTTAGGCTTAGGCCTTAGGCTTAGGCCTTAGGCCTAGGCTTAGGCTTAGGCCTAAGCCTAATTTGGATCTTTTAGCGTGTTCGGCGCCCCGTTTGGTGCCCCGTTCGGCGCAGTCGTACTTTTACAAATTGACAAGAAAAAGCTTACGAATTTCGCTAGCAATTTACAAAAACCCGTTTGTCAAGATCGTTTTTCACACAGAGATAATGAAATTCAATTTGTGATAATCCATCTGGGACACTCTCTTCTTTTTTTAAATTTTAAATTTTGAACTTTGATGTATTGAAAAACGTGAAAATCTCAATGTTTATTTTATTCGAGTTTTGATCTCTAGGCTATAATTTGTACGTGATTTATCACTAGAAAAGTTTTTTTCAGCTGCTTATGGCATCAAATAACATGTTTAAATCATGAATTTGGATTATTTACATGAGTCGGAAGAAATTGATATAATCTTGTTTAAAGAGGAAGAGCCGATTGAGACGAGTTATCACAAAAATTTTTCTAATTAATTCTAAAATCCAAAAGTATTTTTATTTCATGTGATTGATCGCTAGGAAAATTTTTTTCACCTGCTTATGGCGTCGAATATAATTAAAAAATAGGCTTACTTTATAGTCTTTTACGAGAAATTCAATTAAAATTATTCACTAATAGATTGTCTATCGTAGAGTTTTTATGTTTACTTTCTACCTCTAATAAAATCATGAGGGTGGTACACTTTTAGTAACTTTTTCAAAGAATTTCCTTATTTCTTAAAAATGAACCAAACTAGAGAGCACAATTTTTTTCTACAGGCTTGGCAACTGTCAATACTTGTTAATACAAGTTTTGGTAAGTTATAATCCATTTCCGCCGCCAATGGGAAAAAAGTCCGGACGAGATAGCCAAGTGGTAAAGCTTTCTACTCAAAGTGCGAGGGTTCGATCCCGGAGGTCGAAATCAGAAATATCATAATTCAAGATTTCATCATACAAACTACAAAAAACCGAAATTTGATCTCCGAGATCGAACCATCGCCCTTCGGAGTGCAAAGCGAAAGACCACTTGGTCATCTTGTCCGGATTTTTTTCCCATTGGCGGCGGAGATGGACTATATAATCAAAAGCAGGGTGACCAAGAGTTCTTATTAATAAAATTTGTAAATTAAGCAAAAGTTTTCGGACTCGACTGGGACTCGAACCCGGGCCTCCTGGCTACCGTCCACGTGCATTACCATTGTACTACCGAGACCTACAACTGATGCCCGTTAATTGGTGAATACTTGACGGTGTATTTTCCACTACTCACACTGTGATTTACACCTGTGTGCCATCCGACCAATTAAGGGTACAAGACCCGAATTTGACTTCCGGTATACACCGTTAAGTATTCACCAATTAATGGGTATCAGTTGTAGATCTTGGTAGCACAATGGTACATTTGGATGGTAACCAGGAGGTCCGGGTTCGAGTCCCCAAAAAAATGTTCTTATTTTCATTCTTCAGACTTGGTCACCCTAGTCAAAATCTGATTTTTACTCGTTCATCTTTTATAGATGAGATAAATCCGAATTTGATATCGATCATAGGCTGGTTGCATATTTTTGAGTTTGGATTTTCTATAATTTGTGTATTCACGACGATTTTTGTTCATGTGCTGATTGTGAAAAGCTCGCAACTTCGTATAATGCATAGCAACTTGAGGGTCTTTTTTCATCAAGAAATAGCTGTTTTCTATGGGATACAAATATGCAGATTGATTTTATTTGGTTTCACTTTCAGTGGGAGTTATAAAGGTAAATTTTTTCAAATCTAAATCAGAAAATCTAGGGAATATTTTCTTTGCTGAGTCGGAAAAAATACAAGGTTTATCTACCAACAATTTGTCTATCTCTCACAAGGAATGCTCAACATAGGAAGGCGGATGTTGACAAGAGTCCTAGTGAGTTTGAAAGTACTTGGTCTGAAAACAATTATGGCATATGTTTCGGATCCGAACCAAAAGAAAATTTTTTGGCTACGAAGCGTTTTTCCTTTGTAAAAGGTCTAACTTTTTTAATGAAATTAAGCCTCTGTAGTGCATGGCGAATTTGTCGGCATTTTACCACAATGGTGCGGGGTTTGTCTCCCAGCTCCGGCAAAAGTTTTTACGGAAGATTTTAAGCCAAAAATTTTTATTTTTGGTTCCGAAACATATACCATAATTGTTTTCAGACCAAATACTTTCAAACCCACTAGGCCTCTTATCAATACCCGCGTTTCCTATGTTGAGCATTTCATATCAGATTTCTTCCGACCCAATAGCTTTGAAACTTATTTTTCGAGTTTTAGATGTCTCAATCTTTGGCCCATTTCAAATTCTGCATATTATCCGAGAATCCGGTTTAATGATAGATGCTTCAGCTTATGTAGAATTAACTATAGATAGAGTTTTTGCCACTAGAGATCCGGAACGATATGAACAACAAAGAAAACCTTATATTTCTTGTTTTCTTATTATATGCATATGGATTTGTGTGATAATTATTCAAATTTTACGATATGTTGGATCTATGCCAATGATTTTTATGCCGATTTTTCTTGGAATATCGATTTTTTCAACGATACCGGTTAGTAGAAATTAGGGCTGAGCGTTTTGCGGGGTTTTTGAAACCCCGCAACTAAGATCTCGTTACCTCGCAAAAAAAGTTGCGGGTTTCATCAAGCCCCGCAGGTTTTGATAATAAAAACCTGTGGGTTTCAAAAAACCGCAAAACGCTCAGCTCTAGTAGAAATTTAAAAAAATGGAATGAACTTTTAGATACTTTTATTGGTTTATAAGAAAAATAAATTTTATTTGAAGCATATTTATTTATTGAATCTTAATAAAAAGTTTCAGGTAAATTATTTTTTTTTTAATTATAATTTTTTGAATTTTCTTCTTCAACTTACGTGAATTTTTGTATTTTGTCCTGCCTTGTATTTTGTAAAGCCTCAAGATTTGGCAAAATTAAAATGACGTATTTTTCTTCGAAAATGACGCGAATGTGTTAATCACGTAAAAAGGCTATATCTAGTACACCTGAATTTTTTGATACAAATAGGAGGTAAAGAAAATTTAAAAAAAGGAAATTCAAAAAATTGTGACGCCATGGGACTCGAACCTGGATCTTGTTAATCCAAAGTCGAGAGATAAACCACTAAACCATGAAGGTTTCTGAATTCTATTCTTCGAATCTTATCCATATTTTACGAACTTTTTTCGATTATCTCGAAAAATTCTGATGCACTAGATATAGCCTTTTTACACCATCTTCAACACATTCGTTTCATTTCCGAAGAAAAATAATCATTTGAATCATGTTTGAATTTTTGAACCATTCGAAATTTTCAAAAGGGTGTGTAGCTCGAAGTCTTTGTCCGATTTTCATGGTCGACCCCTCAACGATTCCCCTCGATGAGGGCAACAATTCTACGTTCCGTTTTTTTATAATTCAATCAAAAACTTAGGATTTTTTCCAAAAAACATGCTTTTTTGACAGTTTTTCGTAAAAAAGTATAAGTTTTTGATTAAATTACAAAAAAGCGGAACGTAGAATTGTTGCTCGCATCGAGAAGAATCGTTTGAGGGGTCGACCATGAAAATCGGACAAAGACTTAGAGCTACACACCCTGTTGAAGAGCTGCTCTATATACCATTTTCACAATTTCCCACTTGTTTTTCATTTCTTTTGTTTGTAAAGCTCAGCTATGTTCGCATATTTTACATTTGTCGCCACTTTTAGCCATACTTTCCCCCACCGTGATAAAGAGCAAATTTGTGATCTTGTACACATACACGTACACTTTGACATCACTGGCCTTAGTCTTAAACTTATTTTCTATTCTTCCCCATGACGCTATTTCACAGATTTTTCTAATGAAATAATTTAGATACGAGAAAATATAAAAATATGCCAAATTTTGATCCCAGCTCAAATTTTCTTCACCATCGGCATTATCATGTTCGCAATTCTTTATGTTCTTATCTATATAACGGAGATAAACAACCTATATAATTTGTCGATAATTTTAACGACGTCCTTTAATTTTGGTATACAAATCCTGTTCGTTTTTTCATCTTCGGCATTTCCGTTTCTAATCCCCGAAATGCGAGAACAAGCTTTATACATTTTATGTAGAAGACCGATGAAACTACAAGTTCAAAGAATTACACCGGTGAATGAGCAAAAAGATGTTTATTTCAATAATTTGCAATCAGCATGGAAAACGAATGGTCTCAGAAGATTATCGATTTTAGCGAAATCATAGAATAAACGAATGATAAATTAAAAACAGTAAAAAATAATGTTGCTATAGTCCATTTCCGCCGCCAATGGGAAAAAAGTCCGGATGAGATAGCCAAGTGGTAAAGCTCTCACTTCCCAGAGGTCGAATCCCAGTTTTTTGTAGTTTGTATGATGAAATCTTGAATTATGATGTTTCTGATTTCGACCTCCGGGATCGAACCCACGCCTTCCGGAGTGCAAAGCGAGAGACCACTTGACCAGAGGTGTAACGTAACCGGAAGAATTTCGTAATTCGGAATTCGTAATTTTTCGTAATCTCAAAAATTTCGTAATTCGTAATTTTTTGTAATCCTAAAAATTTCGTAATTCTTAAATTTCAAATGTCGTATTTTTCTTGAACAGAAAATTTGCTGTATTTCGTTTTCCTTAAAATTTATAAAAAATACGTAAAAAAGTAATTTTTCGTAATTACACAAATTCGTAACTTTGTAATTTTCAAAATTCGTAATTTTCAAATTTCGTAATTCGTATTTCGTAATTACGAAATTGGCCAAAAAACCCGTAATTTCGTAATTCGTGTTACGTTACACCTCTGCACTTGACCATCTCGTCCGGACTTTTTTCCCATTGGCGGCGGAAATGGACTATAATTTACCATTAATTTAATCTTTTTTAAAAATATACCATCAGATCTAATGGTTTTAATTAATATCCAAAAAAGAAGATAATTGCTCAATTTTTTTACTTCCCTTTAATAAATATGATTATTTTCACAGATCCTTATAGAATATCATTTTTAAATGTATATAAAACAAAGATTAACCCATGAAATGTGTGTTACTCAGGGGACATTTTGTGTTTAAATAATTTAACACTTATAATCAATCTTGATAAACTGGAACCGAGCGCCTACGCTTCTCTCGGGATCTCCGAGAGACGGCGGCTCCGAGTGATGACTCTTCGCCTCAAGTATGGCTCGCTTACGTCTTCACCCCGAGTGCGACTCGTCTACGGCTTCGCACCGAACACGGCTCGCCAAAGACTTTGCATCGAGTACGGCTTTGCCCCGAGTGCCACTCGCCTACGATTTCGACCATTTAAAATCCAACTTCCTAACCACTCGACCACACGAGCAACTATATAATGTTCATTAACTTCTTTTATGAATATTATGTTAACATCATAAGGGGCTAAAAAATTATCCTTGAGGGATACACCCATGTGTTACTTGTCTTTTCTCATCAAGCCCTGTCGATTGGTATAGATCATGACTAAATTGGACTTAAGTTGACGGAGATAGCACAAACAGACAGAACACATAGCAAGTTTTTTGTGTAAGGATAGACTAGTTAATCAATCTAGAGATTTCTTGCTTTCTTTTCACCTGTTATGTCGTCAGAAAAGTTAATAAACCTAACTTCTCTATCAATTCCAAGAAAACATGTGAAGGAGGGAATTTAATAAAACTCTCGAGAATTTTTTTGGTGTCTAATCGTTTTATATTTTGTTTTGATTTTCTTGATAATTACTAGAAGTAATTTGCAATCCTCTAAAACAATATTGTTTATACCTTTTAAAGATATTGATTTTTAATTTTTGATATTTTATTTAAAAAATGAACGATTCTAATGAAAGTGATGATTTTCTATTACAAGCTTGGCAATTATCTATACTTGTTCATACAAATTCTAGTAAGAATTTTAAAGAGGCTTTGAAAACATCGAGAGGGCAAATGAAAGATAAGAATAGTAAAAAAATATAGAAAATCAAGAGGAAATCTAGACAAAATTGAGAAAATCTAGAAATCTATGAATATATCGGATATGATAAGAACTATCAGATAGCTTCATGAATCGTTTGATGTTTCGACATTTGACATTTCGAACCTTTTTTTTATGTTTTTGAGGATTTCTTCGGAAATACAAAGCCAATCCTGATAGGTTTGGTGTCGTTAGAAAGCTGGAATTCGTAGCAATCGAATGACACCAAAATTATGCCATCACTCTTTCTGGTTGCGGAGATATTGCATAATTAGTAAAAAATGTCAGTTTTTTCGACATGTTTTAATAGTTATGCAATATTTCCGCAACCAGAAAGAGTTATGGCATGATTTTGGTGCCATTGATTGCTATGAAATTCAGCTTTCTAGCAACACCAAAACTATCAGGATTGGCTTTGTATTTCCGAAGAAATCCTCAAAAACATAAAAAAAAGGTTCGAAATGTCAAGTTTTGGAACATCAAACGACCACTTCATGATCTTTTATAATGGTTCAAAAATTTAATTTTTATAGCAAATTTAACTATCATAACGAAGCTTTGGGTAGGCTGGTTTCATATCTTCGAATTTTCTTTTATTATTATAAGTGCTATAATTGTTGTTTTTTGTCACTTCATTATGTTAAAATCGTCTGGAATCAAAATATTGCATAATAATATGAAAGTTTTCTTTCATCATGCATTTGCTATGTTTTATGCGGTCCAATTATTGAGGACAACTTTATTCATATGTGCTTTTAGTGGCTGTTTTTCAAGTAAGTAAATTTAAAAAAAGTTATTTTTCACACTTTTATAAAATAATAACACCTTCCCAATAAGATTCGGAAAATTCAGAGATTTATAGACAATATAGAAAACTTAATAATATCTGCGGAAAATAGGTTGGGTCTTCCGACTTCAATGGATCAGTAGAATAGGTTGATAGCTGAGTTGATAACAGATTGGACTTCGTTAACTCAAGTGCAAGGGCTGGCCCCTAAAAGAGTTGGCTTAATAAGGTTTAAACGCACGTAAACTAGCACAATAAGGCAATCAAAGAAGAGCGCAGGTCACCGCCTTCGACCTCTGCAACCGCATCAAATGAGCTCCGAATCGGTCTCTGGCTCCCCCATCGGCTTAAGCGATTACACAAGCCTGATGCCAGATCTGATTAAGGCTTGCGACTCCCATTTCTCATCGTTCTTGCCGCCGAATCACAACATAGCCCTCGTTCATTTGAAATCCGACCGAGTCGATGGATTCTCAAAACATAGAAGCGTCGAATCAAAACATAGCGGCTTCCTGGACCAGTGGAGGATTTGGAGTTCTCTAGGCTCTAAGACATCAAAGTCCTGTGGCCAAGCATCGTTCGGAGGCTACAAAATACAACTAAGCAAACAACTGAGAATACAAAGCATAACATACAATAAGAATTGATTAAGCGATCACCTATCATAGGTGTAAATAGGACCCTGATTAACTATTGCGTACTAGGGACATGCCATATGGGGCATAGACTCAAATGAAACGAAGAGAATGAAACGAAACCTATAAAAAATCGGCAATATATTTGTGTTCATACATGGGCAAGCAGGGGGGTACTGGACCCCAAAATACAAATTGGTCCCAAAGGTTACTGTTGACCAAAAAAAAACGTCGGCAAGCGAAAAATTATTTTACGAATTCGCTTTATGAACTCGTATGTCGAATACGAATTTTCGCAACGAATTCAGTCTGAGCGGTTTCCCAAATACGAATTGGTCCATTAATTTTTTCCCCGATACGACGAATTAGGGGGGGGGGGGGTACAGTACCCCCCCCCCTAATTTATTTTCATGAAACGAGAGTGGGCGCATTCGATTCCTCGTCAAAAATTACACCAAGGGGTTTAGTGAAGTTTATTTGTGGTGCTGAAACGCGCAGGAAAACCGAGAAAAAGGCATTTTTTGAAAACTTTTTTTGATACTTGGGTTTGGATGTAAGATTTGTATTATCTGATAAAAAATTTATATATTTTGTCGCTTCGGGTAAATTGCATCGAGAACACAAACATAGGTCGGCAAGGTGGGGGGGGGGGAAGGGGACCCCCGATGAGGGGGTTCCCCACCACCTCCCCCAAAAAA
>OZJO01025681.1:0-14584 GCA_900406225.1 Acrobeloides nanus | reverse complement strand
ATTTTTGTCTAAAAATACTATTTAAAAGATAAATAATTGAATATAAATGAATGAATACAAACAATATAATAAGCAGAGCAAAAAAAATAGTGCGCAAGTTATTTTGGACCACCCTGTAAAAACTTGTTATAAAACCGCATTCCCCATTGACCCACCATATATTCGTGCAGCTCGCATCGAGATCTTTCAGAATATATAAGCGTCGTAAAACCTTCATGCAAGCGATAAATCCTAAAAACAAAACAAAAAATGGACCGATTTTCGACTTTTTCATATATTTCAAATTGTCGACTTATTTAATTGAAGATTTTAGCCAACCCAAAGTATATTCTTGTAGAGCAGACTACGCAGAAAATTTCTATATTTGCAAATTTCCACAAAGCCTGTTAAATAAGAAAAATCTAGTCTATTGAAAATGATCACGATTTTCGGACGCTGACCTTCGGAAGCCCTCAGGGAAGCAGAATGTACGGCCAACACGGGGGTGATTCTGAAACTAGACACTGAGTACTACAACATAAATACCGGAACCACGATACTCTTGAACGAGCAGATAGTTTATTCGAAAAATGAAAACATAAAAATCATTAAAAAGCAACTAATAAAACAAGTTTAAAGCAATTTAAAAAATGGAAAGTTGATAAGTTATTGAATTTGTTTGGAATTGATCAAGACAAAGAGAATTGAAACATTTGACGCCAAAATTAACCTAAAAAATCATTTTTGTCTATTCTTTGAATTAAATATTAACCATATAATCCTTGATTAGTTTGCTGATACTTATCATGTACCATGTTTCCTGTCGCTGACCAAAATGATGAGTTCCAAATTTGCCAAGTTTGCGTATTGCTAAGAAATATGGAAGAGCCCGAACCTGTACCAGAGACTGTGCCATCTCCATTTCCAACATCCCAATTTACGTAAGATAACAAATTTTGATCTGCATAATTCCACCAAGCCCATGATTCTGTATAGTTGATCGCACCACCTCCATCGGCGTTGACCGTTCCGTATTCGGTGATAAAAAGACAAAGTCCTTTGTTGATCGCAGTAGTGGCCTTGTCCATAAGCCATTGCCCATGGGATGCAGCGTAGTAATGAAGGGTATAGGCAATGTTATTATAGCCACCTATAGGCGCTTGGGCTGCGACATCAACATCTTGTGACCAGTTCGGGGTTCCAATGACGATAACATTATTTTTATCGTTGTACCTAATGTTCCAAATGACTTGATAAGCGTAGTCTGTAACATTTTGCCATGTATATGGGTTTGTGGGCTCGTTCCAAATTTCGTAAATGATGTGTGGGTATTGACTATATTTGGATGAAATACCCCAAAAGAAATTGGATGCCTAAAATTGAGAATTGACAGAGTGTTGAATAGAGAAAACTGATCAGCCTAATGGCTAAATAAGGCTCTTCGCCTTAAATTCATAAAATCATTACATTATTAGCATATCCTGTCCCTGTTCCATGCCAATCGACAATAACATAGATTCCATTATTTATAGCTGCCTCTATGACTGTTTGCATGTTTTGATTCCATTGCGCGAAATTGTCGGAGCTAGTCAAATATCCACCCCATCCATCGGTCGACATAGCTGCTCGAACAACATTCGAGTTAAAAGAGTACTTCAGAAAAGACACAGTTTGTGCAGTATAATACTGCTCTTGCCATGGATTGAGCGACATTCCCCGGAGTTGGACAGGTTGTCCATTAGAACCACACAATTTGGTGCCAATAACTTGAAGTTGTCCATAAGGAGGGGCAACTGGATTCAATTGGCTCTTGATTTGTAGAATTATGGAGAATAAAACAAGAACGACAACGAGTTCTTCAGGCATTTCCAGATAAAATAAAATCCAAAAGACTTGTTAATAGAAAATAAATCAAGAGAAGATCTTGTCAACTCAATTGTAAACTGACGAATATCGGAATATGCCCTGGTATTTATGCATCTCATGGCTTTTATTCGTTTCTGCGAAATAGAAAGTTCTATGTTGCCGAAAAACAGCTGATTGCTCGTTTCCTAGAAATCTGAGGGGTGTTGAGCAGAAATGATTTCTGTCAAATTTTTGTGTTTGGATCCACGCATACAGGGTGCGATAAAAGTTCTGTCGCGTCTTTAATATGAAATTTTTCTTAGAAAATTTTTTAGTTTTTTATTTGATTTTAATTTTAATTTGTGAATTGGAGAATTTTAAACATATTTGCACCAAAATTTCGATATTAAACACCCTTTTCAGACATATATGATGTTAAAAGAAAAGCGCAACAATGTAGTTTTTTTGCATGAAGACGGAAAGTCGACAAGCGAGATAGCAAGAACGCTCAAAATGAAGGTCAGAACCGTCCAGCGGACGCTCAAACGCCATCGAGAGACTGGAACAACTGCCGATAGGCATAGAATTGGTCGTCCAAAGTCCGTCAGAACACCCCAGATCATCAAAAGGGTCAGGAAACGAATTCGCCAAAACCCGGAAAGACCGAAGAGATCCATGGCAAAATCGCTTGGAATATCCGAATTTTAAGTCCAAAACATTGTAAAAAATGATCTAAAGATGCGTTCCTATAAGTATGGCAGAGGACAAGACCTTTCGGAAGATAATATAGCATCCCGATATCAAAAATCGAAGAAGTTGAGGCGCTTGACAGCGAATGGCAGGCATCGGCAGATTGTGTTCACCGATGAGAAACTTTGGACAGTCCAACGGAAGATTAACAGTCAGAATAACCTAGTTATCGCTAGAAACAGGATGGGTAGGTGTCAATTGAGTTACTTTACCCATTTTAAGGACGTCTGGTAGCAGCTAGAAAGCAATTTCCCAAGGGAATCATGGTATGGGCCGGAATCACTGCTACAGGCAAGACTCCTTTGGTTTTTGTCTAGAGAGGAGTGAAAATCAACGCTGCCTATTAACAAAAACACATCTTTCGTGAAGTACTAGATCCTTGGGCTCGAAATCACTTTGGAAATCGACCATGGACGTTGCAACAAGACTGGGCTCCTTCACATTCGGCTAAATCAACAATCGAACTTTGCAAGGCTGTTTTCTGATGTATGGGATAAGGAGATTTGGCCTTCAAAATCATGTGATTTGAACCCTATGGACTATAGTGTATGGTCTATCTTGGAGAAGAAGGTCTCTACTAAAAATTACGCAACAGTCGGGGCCCTGAAACGTGCATTGGTGAAGGCTTGGGATGAGATTACGCCAGGACAATGCTCCTGCATCATAGACAACTTTCCAAAACGTCTCAAAGCCTGTATTAAGACAAAAGGAGATCTGTTTGAAAACTTGTTAAAATTAAAATGTTGTTTGTTAATTGTTCTTTAAAATAAATCTAGTTTTGGTTCATGATTATTTTGATTTTACCGTTTTTTCGTCAGTTATTTGCACGACAGAACTTTTATCGCACCCTGTATTGTAGGAAGTGAACATCCAAGAAGTCGTGAGGAGAAATTTTTCGGCGTATGATATGCACATCGACTCGCTATAACTGCATGATTAAAATTTGAATAAAATTGAATTTCAATAATCAATGTGCGTGGACCTAAGCAAACAGTTGAACAAATAGAATTGAGAATAGAAACCAATAGAATTGAGAGTAGAAACGAATAGATAAAATTGAATTTCAATAAAATAATCGTCTAAAAACACTGATGTTCACTACTTTCAATTCTATTGGTTTCTATGGAGAATAAAACAAAAATCTACTCTCAATTCTGTTCCGCGACAGCCCTGCTCTCGATGACAATTATTGTGTTGATGTACTATATTTTGATCTCTTTAAAGCTTTTGATACTGTTCCACATGAATTACTATTGTTAAAATTGCAAGCTGCCAGCGTCAAAGGTACCCTTCTTGAGTGGATAAAAAACTTCTTAATCGACCGAACCTTCAAAGTTCGCGTCGATTCAACTTTCTCTACACAAAAATCCATCTCAAGCGGTGTCCCGCAAGGCTCTATACTTGGCCCCTTACTGTTCATTTTCTTTATCTCTGATCTTCCAGGCCAATGTTCTATATCTAATGTCAAATGTAAAATTTTTGCGGACGATGTCAAAGCCTATCTTATCCACAAAAATAGGCCTGATGAAAATCAGGACCTCCAACTTTTCATCGATAAGCTTTCATCCTACGTGAACGCGAACGATCTTGCTCTTAAGTCCTCTAAATGTTACGTGTTGTATATTGGTAGAAATAATATGCGGTATAAATATTCTCTCAACGGTACTTTTCTCTCTTCTAAAGACGTTGTTCGAGATTTGGGTATTTATGTGTCTCATGATATTATGTTGACTATATCACCAAAAAGGCCCTATCTCGATTGTACCTACTCTTTAAGTCTATCCGGTCTAATGACCCTAAGTTTCTCACCCGTATGTATAATGTGTATGTAGAAGCGCTTCACTCGTCTACTTTTTGTTCGTTGTTTTAAGTATGTTTATCGTGATATCCCTTCTTATTCTGAAAGGCTCCAAATACTCGGTATTGATTTCTTAGAAGTACACTTCCTTCGTTTCGATCTTATTCTATTTCACAAGTTTGTAACCAACAATATCTTTTTCCAAACCAATTGTCCTATCTTTTGTGACTTTTATTCTACGAGAACAAACCCTAGGGGGATCATTCCCACTAGGAGTACTAAAAATGCCAGAAATGATTTCTTTACTATTCGATTAGCCAGATTATACCTCAAACTCCCTTCAGATATTACCTCCCTCTCCTTTCCCCATTTTCAATCAAAGGTCAAAAGGCTAGATCGCTCCTTTTTGCTTAATTAAATTTTTTTCAGGCTAAATGATATTTAGACTCCGCTCAATTGTCAATACTATTAAATTTGGTGTTGCCACTTTGTTTATGTTATGACTGTTATAGCTTTCGGATTAGATTTTATCATGTTGTGTTTGACTATATTTACTGTACCTGTTATACCTTATTTTACACAGTCCTTGTGACTGTAATAAAGTTAAGTTAAATCGTTTAAAGTCGTGTTAGTCCGGTTCGATCGAAGTTGAGTGCCAATTTTAAACTTTTTCAGGTGAGATTAGAGTTGTCAGTCAACTGGCAATGTAGCGCAGAGCCACTCAAGGATTTAAATATGCCAGAGGAATCACCAACATGCCGGACGACACTATCACCCTGTAACAGTATTAACAACAGAAGAAGTGCGAAGCTCAACCACCAATATGTCCTGGCTACGCTGGATACTTACCAATCAAGCTCCATAAACGCAATTCACCGAGTTTGGAACGTCCTACCACCAGAACTATGCCGATCCCCAGCGCTACCGCGATTCAAGAACGCGGTCAAATCATCAATGACTCTTTATGAAGAAGTTGCTACGAATGGATTCATTAGGCAGGCCGAGAAACATGTGATCCATATTTTCATGAGACTTATCTGAGACCTTACTTTACTTTACTCTTTGTTACGCTCTATTTTTGTTTTGTCTTTTATGGTTGCCTGTAATTTGGGATCATTTCCTGTAGGTTTAGCCTTAGTTACAAAGGGGGCAAAAGTCCTGACATTGTCAAAAACGCTGAAAAAGTGTTTTCTTGTCCAGAATTCTCGAGAAAACACGTTTTTGAAATTTCAAGACTTTTGCTCCCCTTCCCCCTGTAAATAAATAAATAAACCAAACCGATCCCATTTTACCAGTTCAGTAAACCCTAATGATAACATAACTTAAAACATAAACTAAACTTACGATGTTTACTGAAAAGAATACTTGCTTTTTGTACTCTGTCATATTTTGAATCTATTAATTATCGAAAAATTTTTGTGTTAGGTTAAAATGCGATCTGACGAATCCCAATTTATTCCACAAGTATCTTTGGTTTTTGCGCATCCTTTATTGAAAAATGCTTCAATAAATCTTTCCAAGGCTTTGGATATTCCTCCAATTGACGATGGCGAAGATAAAAAAGAACATGAGATGGGGGCTATTGAAGTTGAGAGCAGTGTTGAATTTTTGGACCCACTTGGCGTTTCATCGTCTCAATTAAAATCGGAAGTTGATATGACCAAGTTGGATTTAAAATCAAGTCTTCCTACAAGAGATGATCCTGAAGCTCGGTTGGATAATACTTTAGCAGGTATTTTGATGGATCTAAATCCTTTGTCACGTTGTTATAGAAAAGAAAGAAGACTTGATTCCGAAATTGGATCCTGTTCTCGCTGGATTTAGACCTTGGTCAGAGATACGTATTATCATTCTTGAACACTTTAAAACAACTGAAAGCCTAACCTTAGAAACGAGTTTTTTAGAGCCGGTTAATTCGAAAACTCCTCCAAGACAACCTAGGTAAACGTCTTTGGACTAGAGATGCACAAGTTACAAAAGACCATCTTTGTCACCGGCTAGAAATGTGTGAATTTCGAGCAAGACTTTTTGCTTATTGTGACAGTGGAAACAATTTCGTCACCATTGCCAATATGAACAATTTATTTTTGTGCTCAAAATTCACATATTTCTGGCGAAAATCGTATTCTTTCTCAAAAATCGAATTTTGCACAAATTCAATTTTTCACAAAAATTGATTTTTTGGTGAAAAATCAAATTTTTGCTTAACAACAAGGATTGTATCTTGTGCATCCCTATCTTGCTCAACTCTGGTGATAATATCATAGTTATATTAGTTTTAACTGAATATTTTTAGACCATCTTTAAAGGATAAGACTTCTACATCAAATATGACAAAACTTGTGGATTTAACTCAAGAGGAATATGAGAAACGGTTAAGCAATCTTCGAAAACTACTTTTGCATTTTTGGAATCACGGAAAAAGAGTCGAATGTATTAAAGTGAGCTTGAAAAAAATTAGAGATCGGAATCTTGGGTACCCAAGATTGAATCATAACTTTTTTTTCTATAACTTTTTTCAAAAAGAGACCAAAAAATAAATGTGCAATATGGAGTGGCTGAACCAAAAATCGTGGGTCGAATTATTGGCCGAATCTGGCGTGAAGTTTAACCGTAGAAAATTTTCTATAACTTTTCACAAGATATGATCAAAGAAAAAAAGTAGATCACTTCATTTTGCACATTTCTTAGGTTAATTTTTGAAAAAAGCTATGATTCAAAATCAATTTTTGTGAAAAAGTGATTTTTTGGAAAAATTCGATTTTTGAGCAAAAATACGATTTTCTCCCAAAAAATCAATTTTTGGCAAACTCAGATTCCGATCTCTAGAAAAATCTTAGCAATATATTTGTACGTTTTAGCTAATAACTGAAGTTGCAAGGATTCTTCAATCTACCGTGACTCCACATTTTTATCCAGCTCAATTTGTGCTGATCACCGATTTTCTCGATCTGTTTGGAAATCTTGTCTATGAAAGACTTTTAAGCAAAGCCAAACAAGAGCGTCTCGATGCCGGACTTGCTCCTTTGCCCACTTATTTTGTTATCCACGATGTTTTGGAGCAAACCAGAATCACGACTAGAAACTGGTTTGGCAAAGTTCAAGCAATAACAGAGCTGGTGCCTAGAATTTATAGTAAATTCATTTATTTCTTTTACAGGCGAAAAAACCGTATTTTTACGTTTTTGGTGAAAATTTTTTAAAAAGTTTTTCAAAAATCACCTATAAGGGGGGTATTTTCATGCGATTTTTGAAGAAAAATTTTCGCCAAGAAAACACAAAGGTACGGTTTTTTTTGGTTTATCCTATATAAAATACAGTCGAGTCTCGATGTAACGCCCAGGGGGTGCCGTTATAACGAATTTTCGAGGGGTGCCGTTATAACGAGACTCGACTGTATTTTGGTACAATTTTCAGTCGAAGCTGCCTTATTGAAATGCATGAAATTCATGGACGAATTCTCAATCTTTGATAATGTTATGCGGTTGTGTGCAATGGCACAAAAGGTTCAGCATCCGTTGATTTCCGCCTATGCGAGGTGCTATATTTGTCGAATTGGTATGCGGCTCAACCCAGCAGATAGAGCTCCGCATTGGAAATGCTTGAATGATTGGATGCAGACTTATGCCCAACAACCGGTTATTGTTATTTGATTGAATGTGTTAGCCGCCACCACATTTTCCCCATGTTATACACACGTTGCAAAAATATGTATACATCCGAATTTTTGCTTCAAATTTTCTGACCACCCAGATCCCACAAAGTTTATGTGTCTTTCGTTTCGTTTCAAGAATTTTGCTCATACTTTTTCGGGGTCTGCCATGAGCAGTTTCTTGTCGCCGAAAATGATGAGGCCATGTCCGGCGTGTGTCCAGGCAACTCTTGTTCTCGGATCATCCAAGATGTGGGCGTAGTTTTCGAGTTCAATTTCATCGCAATTGTTCTTGTGATGACGGTTATCGATACGTCCACTTATTTTCTCGAACATGGTAAGGAGTTGGGACCTGGATGAACACTTGAAGCTATGCTCTATCGAATGAACAGGTTTCGATTCCTGAAAACTTTGAGAACATGGCGAACCTCGAAAATTCGGAGTGTATAATATTTTTTTGAGTCGAATCCGCTTTTTGAACGATGGTGAGGTGAATCCTGTCCTAGTGCTCATGAGGTGGCGCCAATTGTTAACTGAGATTTCTTTTAGGTCTCTCTTATATGGCCAGCTTTGGAATATACCATTCAATGCGTTTCATATAATTCTGTTACTTATAATGACTTGTCTCCTCTTTGGGAATATTGCAAAATCCCTGAAAAACGCCCCATAATCTTGAAATCTATGCTGTATGGAGTTCCACCTTTGTATCTTGGCGAACATGCAATGGAAGCTTGCAAATTGGTTTCTCTCTCATTTCGTTTAAAAAATAATGCCCTTTTTCAGGTGACCTCATCAGAAATTGTAACTTCAGATGAGCTCTGTGCTTTTGGTAAAAACTTAAATAAAGTTGAAGTTCCGGAAAATGTTCGAAAGCCGATTCTTCGTGCCATATGGAAGTGCATTAGCAGGCTGACTAGTTTGAAAGGCTATATGGCTTGTTGTGATGTTTGGGTAGAATTTGCGGCCAAGTATTTTACTGTGAATGAGTTGCACATAATACTGGAGGCTATTATACAAAAATTGTCACCGGAAAAGGTGTCGCTTGGCAATATTCAATATTTATTTACGATGTGCTCTTTTAGAAATTCGAAGCCCATTATGACTATCTTGTTTCAATCCTTCAAAAAATTGTTGACACCACTACTGTTATCTCTCAAATTTTAAACATGGAAATTTTCCCACATTTTTTGGACATTTTTCAAGAAGAGAATGTGCGACGAAAATCCGCCGCTTTAATCCTATCTGCGTTTGTTAGCCGGCATCGTATAGGAAGTTTTGACGATTTAAACTTGGCGCACCAGGTACATATATTTAAAGGCTTTTCGGTACTACTGGGATTAACGAGCCCAGTAATTTTTTTCAAAAAATTTTTTTAGCTTTTTTCTGTGGAAATGTCCTCTCTAGGGGTAACTTTATGCGGAAAATTGATTGCGCGCATTCACAAAACATGAAAACGAGTTTTTTTCGGAAAATGAGCCTTATATACTTCATGAGCATGTGATTCTTGTTAAAAATATGGTACATGCTTATGAAGTATATACGGCTCAAAACTCGTTTCCATGTTTTATCAATGTGATTTCCCGCATAAAGTTATCCCTATAGAGGTCATTTCCAAAGAAAAAAAGCTAAAAATTTTTTTGAACAAAAATCACTTTAAGTGGGGTCTCTAATCCTTAAAGTAACGGTTTCTGTTTTTTAGGTTATTGGAATTTGCAAAAGGCTACATGACTCGATGAGTGCTTATTCTCCGGAGTCGGAAATTGAGGAAGTCTCATTTTTAATCCAAAGTTCGCTGGATAGATTTAATCTGAATGCCGATCCTGAACAGGCGCTAGCATATTTAGTTAGTTGCCGCGCTGCTCTTATGAATATAGATCGATGCCAAAAGGTAGAACACGATTGGAAATCAAAGTTATTTTGTGAATCCGCGCAAGATAACACAATTTGTCCGAAAATCAACGGAAATTTCCTAACGACTGCAACGAATTTCCGGCAAATTACATTGTCTGTTTTTATCGTGTTTATTGAGACGAATCATGCTCAAAATCGTTTTAATAAACACAACTTTATTGAAAATCAGACAACGCAATTTTCGGAAATTCGTTGTCTTCGGAAATGTTTCCGACAATTTGCGTTAAAAGTTTGTGTTGATTTCCAACAAATTGTGTTGTCTTGCGCAGACCCTTAACACTTATTAAAAGGGGGGGGGGTGAAAATTAGGGCCCTTTCTCCAAAAAATTTTTTTGAAAAATGACTTTCTAGGGGTAAAAATAGGGTGAAAAATCGATTGTGCACATCCCCGTTGCGTGAAAATGCTTCCTTCGCTTTGTTTTCGCGAAAACAAGGTGAAGGAAGCATTTTCACGCGACGGGGATGTGCGTAATCGATTTTTCACCCTATCTTTACCCTTAGAAGGTCATTTTCAAAAAATTTTTTGGAGAAAACCCTAATTTGCACTCCCTTTAACACGTTGAAAATCCTTTGAGGATTTTTTTAATTTTCAAAGAAAATTTTAGTATGTAATCCAACGAATAATTGCACTGACATTGTATGTTGTACGCAACGCAAAACATTCCTCTTCTCGTGCAATGTTCCTACAAGCTTGTTTGTCGAACCTTTTTATCACAATTCCATCTCTGGCAGATCCAGTGCAAAAATTGCAATTGAGCATACAATCAGCCCAGGTGGCACTTGCTGCTCAATCATTTTTACAAGTAGTTGATCTTTGACAAAAGATGTGTCGAATGTGTTGTTTAGGTGAACGCATTTTTGGAGTATTGTTTAGAACTATTCAACGAACTGCCATCTAATTTATATCAAGAGTTTTCTAATTATGGAATATACTTTTTGTCCTTTCTTATAATGGTTCCGGAATTTCATGAAGATAGTTTCTTGTTGGTTTTTTCGAGATTTTTTGAATCGATTAAAAGGTAAGTACGAGGGGACGAGCGTACAAGGGACCAAGGGAAAATTGTTCGTTTTTCCAAGTTTGGGGGAAGATTCCCCAGACCCCTCTCATAATTACGACGCTGCGTGTATTTTTGAACATGGGCCTCACTTTTTGTATAACTTGCAAAAATTTAGTTACTCATGGTCAACAACAACTGATTTGCACAAAGGCCGCTTACTCCTTTCGTGTCTACAATTCCTTTTTGTACGCTCTCAATTGAATAAGCGAACCACTTCGAATTCATTCCAACTTTTCCAATTCCAATGGACAAGAACTTCTCCCTGCTGAACAGGAGTTAATTGGAGAAAAAATTGACGAAGTTGCCGACTTATTGCGTCCCTTGATTAGACAAGAAACTGCCGACAAGCCAACTCTTAGCATGTCATGCCTTGAAATGATAGCTTTATTAGTTGATGGCGTTTCACATACGGTAAGAAGTGCATAATTTTTGAGTACAGGGTGTTTTAATAAACCGCTATTTGGTCATTTTTTGACGAAAATTTTCCAAAATTACTAATTAGGGATATTTTTATGCGAGAAATCGATTTCGCGCATCGAAAACATTTAAAACCGCCTCTCAGGCCATGAAATATACGATCTTCGTATTTTTTCAGTTATTTTCGATAGGAATTCCTACTTGAAAATACGAAAATTGGATATCTCATGATCTGGGAGGCATTTTCAAAGTTTTTCGATGCGCTCAATCGATCTCTCGCATAAAAATACCCTGAGTCATTTTGGAGAAAATTGTTTGAAAAATTTTCGCCAAAAAATGACCAAATGGCGGTTTTTTGGATCACCCTGTATTTTCAGCTTCGAGCCGTAGCAAAAGATGCTTACAAGAAATGCAAAGCTGCTCCAATTATGAACAAAAGACTAGAAAACTTGAGTTTTCAAGAATAGTTTACTTGAAAAACGATGGAAGGAAATATACAATTTCAACAAAAAACACATGTTTGTAGACTTTTTGAAAAATTAAAAAAACTTTATTATAATTCATCTATTTATACATATAAATAAATTCTAAAGTAAGCATCGAAAACACTATAAAATTATGGCTAAAAGCGGACTTGGTTCAACCACGATTCGTGTACTGAGTAGTTTCCGAGCAGTTCGCCGACGCATCAGAAAGTTCTTTATACTGCGCAGTGGGGTAAAATTTTAGTCGGTGAAATACAAGTCGGCGAAAAAACTTGGTCGGTGGAATCATCATCATCGTGTTCTCCATGATTGATTTCATAATATTGAAAAAAAATCGTTTCTGAAAACCTTTTGTAGCAACAGCCAAGATCGATATAATTAAAGTGAATATGATAGGGTGAACTTATTTTTTCCCGTAATTATGGGGTATTTCGATGGAAGTGGTGCTATAAAAGAGGTTTTAGGTGATGTGATTAAATAAAACATCTGTTTATATTTAAATAAAACATCCGAAATAACGATAGAATGGATAAATTGGGTCGATTTTTCTGAGAATAATCAAAATAGGTAAGAATTCCAAGAATATCAATGAAAAAAGAGAAAGTCTATGATTTCTTGAACATCTGATTTTAGCTCTAGGGTTTATAGTTATGGGAAAAAATAAGTTCACCCTATCATATTCACTTTAATTATATTGATCGTGGCTGCTGCTACGAAAGGTTTTCAGAAACGAAAATTTTTTTCAACACTATGAAATCAATCATCGAGAACACGATGGTGACGTTATTTTTGCATTTCGACTCAAACTTTCGTGTTATTACATAGCTTTATTCAAGAATGAGATTAAAAGACTAACTTTATTAAGCCACTGTTCATAGATAATAAAAAAGATATTAAAAATGATTGTTCATGAATAAAATAATATCAGGGGGCAAAAGTTGGGGACACTTTCCCCAAGCGATTTCTCGATGAGGAAAGAAGCTTGGGATATAATTTTTTACTATAGTTGCCCCTTCGCTGTAGATTGGGTCCTGCTAAAAAATTTTAAATCGCTCATGTTTTCGCTTCAAAAAATATTTTTTTCGAAAAAAAGTCCAAAAATAGAGGGAAAATGGTCATTTTCAAACATTTTTTAAAAATAGAAAAAGAATACAAATCAAATAATTTTTTTAATAGTTTTGTTAAAGGACCAGTCCAGTAATTTACAATCATATGAAAAAAAATGATATATTTGGAAAGATCATGAAAAATGGAGCATTTTTTGTTTTTACGGCATCGTCTGAATCGTTGTAGTTTTCGAGATAATTGCGTTTGAAATTTGTTACAAGCTCTTCGTTGTAATACACAAACTTTTTNCAGTCCAGTAATTTACAATCATATGAAAAAAAATGATATATTTGGAAAGATCATGAAAAATGGAGCATTTTTTGTTTTTACGGCATCGTCTGAATCGTTGTAGTTTTCGAGATAATTGCGTTTGAAATTTTGAATTTGTTACAAGCTCTTCCTTGTAATACACAAACTTTTTTGAATTTTTTGCGGAAAAATCGATTTTTTAAATTTTCATGAAATGAACATTGTAGCAATTTTTTATAGTTAAATGAGACGAACAAAATGACACCAAAATTATCCAATTGGAACATTGTTTTGGGTTATTGAAGCGAAAACATGAATCAGGATTTTCGTTTCAATAACCCAAAACAATGTTCAAATTCGATAATTTTGGTGTCATTTTGTTTATCTCATTTAGCTATAAAACTATAGCTACAATGTTCATTTTATGAAAATTTAAAAAATTGATGCAAAAATCGATTTTTTCGCAAAAAAATTCAAAAAGGTTTGTGTATTACAACGAAGGACTGGTCCTTTAATCTTCAGAACCGATGAGTCGAAAGAAGAAATCGTTTGAAATTAATTGGATTTCTTTTGAAAATGCTTTTATTTCTTTCGGCTCAGCTGTTGAAATTCGAAATCTGATCAATTCAATGATTTCTTTCGATTCAGCGATCATGATTCTCATAAAAAAATTAATTCAGCATTTGTCCAGTTGTGTTTGTTCCAACATAGGAAGTAACGAAAATGATAGGCTGTTGGGCAATATTAACCACTTGATTAGAAGACCCCGTCAACTTCACAAACACACGTCTAAACATCTTCATCACAGCTTTTCTATATGGTGTAATAAAGCAAATAGTTATCAAATTATGTACCGGACAAAATAGGCTAGCCGACATTAAGGACAATATAAGAGCTATAGACGAATATCTTGACCCGAAAGCCCCCATGAAACCAGCTGTTCCAATAGGGACAATTAGTAAGAGAACAAGAGATAGAGTTTCAAAAATGAGTGAATTGATTAGAATTTTGTATAATCTAAGAGTTGACGGCGATAAGTTTGGCTTGAAAACTTGCAGGTGTCTATAAGTTTTTATAGAACAAATCAAACTCATTGACAATGCTGCAAGGGCTTCGACTATTAAAACACAAATAGAGATTGTTGGGAGTTTCTAAAAATTAAAAAGATTAACACTTAAAGGACCAGTCCAGTAAGTTACAACCATATGAAAAAATGATATATTTGGAAAGATCATGAAAAATTTTTTGTTTTTACTGCATGTTCTGAATCGTTGTAGTTTTCGAGATAATTGCGTTTGAATTTGTTACAAGCTCTTCGTTGTAATACACAAAC
>OZJO01025675.1:0-13850 GCA_900406225.1 Acrobeloides nanus | reverse complement strand
AAACAAAATGACGCACCCGGGAATCGAACCTTCGACCTTCTGGCTGCTAGTCTAACGCGCTAATCACTACACCATGTATCAAAAATTACTTTGAAACATTGTCAAAATGTGATGATGGTGTAGTGGTTAGCGCGTTCGGCTAGCAGTCAGAAGGTCGAGGGTTCGATTCCCGAGTGCGTCATTTTGTTTTTGCCTTATTTTTTGACTATCAACTTCAAAGTCAAATATCTCGCCACTGTTAAATAATTTTTATATACGTTTTTTGCATGTGTTAGAGGGACTAAAGCTCTGTATTTTCATAAAAAATTAAATTTTTAACATTTTGTTAAGGTGAAGAAAATCGACTTTGAAAAATTCAAAGTAATTTTTGACAATGTTAGGATCAATGGATTTCGAATTTTTATCAATATTTATTCGACCATTGTTCATCTACAATTTAAAAAATTGTATAAATTTCTGGAAATATTTCCAAATGAGAATATTTGCGGAAATAATTTTTTTAACTTTTCGTTTCAATAAACATTGAACTTTTTTATTGAAACTTGCATGATCAGAATTTCTTTAGAACATCCCAAACTGTTGGCTTTTATTACGCATGGCGGTATAAATAGTATTATGGAAGGATCTTTTAGTGGTGTTCCAATGATTTGTATCCCACTTTTTGGAGACCAAAGACGAAATTCGGTTTTACTCAAATATCGAAAAACTGGATTTTTATTAGAAAAGATGGAAATAATGGAAGGAAAACTTGAGCGCGCTATCAAAACTATTATCGGTGATGAAAAGTAAGAAAGTCTTCGAAAAAAGTTGATTTCTATAGCCAAATTCCCTATAATAGGAGTTTTTTTACTATAGAGAACAACTTTTTTCAAGAAGAGCACCAAACCCGACTTTTAAATTATTTTTTGTTCCAAAATCGCCATTTTTGTCATAGACCAAATGCAACCTGATGTTTAGATGCTTCAGGAGCCGGGTTTTAGTGATCTTATGAAGGTATATACCCCTCCAACTATACCTTAAATATACAGGGTGCTCAAGCATGAGTTCCCCGATAGAAAGGGTGTTGACCTTTTTTTGGTCGATATAGCCTCGAGGTAGCTTGTACCCTTTTTGTACATGTATGTAACTCACCCCTCCTTTAAATGTAAGAGGCCAAAAACTCGTAAAAACCGATTTTTTTACCTAAAAATTTTTTCAAGCAATACTTTTTTCAAAATCGAATTTTTCATCTGGTATGTTTAGCTACCGCAAAAATGCCAAGAGAATGTCAGCTCTGATCAAGGCCAAGCCTATGACTGCTGAAGAAAGAACTATCAAATATACCGAATTTGCTGCTCAGTTTGGTAATGATAACAATTTGGATATGTATGGAAGACATATGAATTTTCTTCAGTTCTATTGTCTTGATATTATAATCCCGTTCTTTATTATAATTTTCTTTTTTGTATACCTAATTTATAGACTGCTTAGATTTGTTGTTAGGACAGTTGTTTATTTTGTTTCTAAAAAGGAAAAAGATGAATAAAGATTTTATCTAGTGCTTAGGTTTGGCATTCTTTTACTTTAAAGGGGATGCATGCCCAGTACACTTCTCGAAAAAAATTTTCTCCAAGTTGGCTGATTTTTGGAAAATTTTTTGGACCTCGAGACTTACTCCAATTGGTTTCTCGTGTTCAAAAACTCCCGAATACCACTTTCCTCATATTTTCGAGCCATGAAAAATTTGTAGATATTTCGTTGTTTTCGTTTTAATAACCCACCTCGTCCCTGAATCAGGACCAGAAAAGCATTTTCAATGTTCGGGAATACTTCTATGAAACAACTGAAATAATCGGAACTCGAACCATATATAACTTTAAAAAATATATAACTTAAAAAATTGATAAAAATCATAAAAATATTTTTTAATCATCATGTGGGGTCAATTTTCTTGCTTTCATAATTTACCAATTCGAATTAATATTCATCACCGTATTATAATACATATCCATTGTTTGCGTGCATATCCGATAATTGTTAGACCCACTTCTAAAAATTGACTTGTTTTTAAAAAAAGTTATGTGAATTTTTAACCCTTCAGATTTCAATATTTTCAAACACATATTGGTGATCGGCTGAATAATATCTTCTCGTTTCGCACGAATGAAATCACGATGGTATTCGATTTTTTTCATAGAATTCGAGAGAGAAATTTCAGCCTATAAAAAATAGAATCGCCTAATAAAGATTTTGTTTAAATAAGCTTTACCTCTACGTTTTCGTTAATGAATGCAAAGATCAAGAACACTACGATCAAAAACATCCCGAATCTAAATGGCTAAAACAAGCTAAAAAATTTTATCCACGTATAAACTGTGGCTTATCTATGGACATAATTTCTTCGCTCGTATATCAAAATTTCAAAACATGATCTCTGGGATTTTGTATAGGAAAACTTTTTGGCAATCATTTATATACGATGACATTTTGAAACCTGCGGCTTAGATAATCTCCATGAATTGGGATCCGTCGTGATCAAGCACACGACACACAATGAGTATGATTTATACGTCGAAACGAAATATTACTCATGGGGATCGATCTTCCTATCCAGAAAAATATTGAAAAAACGGATAATCCATTTTTAATGGTCATTAGGCACTTTTTAGACAAATCGGATCATTACTTTTTTTGCAAAATATCTGCCGCTTAGATAATCTCCAATAATTGGGATCCGTCGTGATCAAGCACACAACACTCAATGAGTGGGATTTATACGTCGAATATTATTAAATGAGTATATTTAACACATCCCCTTCAGGGGGTGCGTATGTTTGTTTTTGGGGGTTCTACACTAGTTTTTTTAGATTTTGACTATAAATCCCGCCTATTGAGGTCTAGGAAAAATTGTTTCGTTCCATAATTTTCTACAAAAAAGAGCTTTTCAACGAAATATTACTCAGGGAGATCGATCTTCCTTCACAAGATATTTAAAAGATAAATTTTTACAGATGTACTAAATTTTTTAGAGATTTTTTCGAAATTTTATCGAAAATATCAGAAATTTATGAAAAAATTAGGAAGAAAAAATTTCGTTTTAATTCCGTCCTTATCGGCGAAATTCGAAACGAAATTTCGTTTTCTTTTTTCAAGGCGAAACACGAAATCGAAATTTCAATTTCGTTTGATCACTAGGCAATTCCCCCAAACACATTGAGAACCAGCGCTGCCACCTTGATCTGCACAAGAAATTGCTTCTGCAAGATACATAGCCGTGTAGATCAAGAAAAAGATTAATACGACTTTTTGGAAGCTTATTTTCGGATGAGATTTTACATGGTGTTCCAAAGTGTGTCTAAAAATGGAGTCACATATGAAAATAATAAAAAATATGTACTCTAGTTGCTAATAACTCATTGCAAAAGGAATTAGAAAATTTCGCTACTGCGCTAATTTTTCTACTTCGCGAAATTTGTCGAAAATTTTAAGTTCTGAAAAAGCGAAGGTCGGACAAAAAATAGTATTTCTCCATAAAGACATTATGAATTTTGATAATTTTATATCTATCTCTTATGTTTGTTCATATCCGAGTGCACATATCCAGCCAGTGGCTAATCAACATCTCTCTCTCTGCCCCAGGGCAGCTCTTTAGTCTTGCCGCTGGCTTATCTGTGTGTGCTCGTTCTCAATGTTGTAAGTCAATAAATATAATTCGGAAGCCACAACATCTACAAAAGACCGTCCACATTTTTGTTTCTTTTTTAAAATATTTTCAAATAAATACCTAAATTATATAAGAATCAAATAAAAAGTACAGTCAATTAATTCAATAAAATTGGTAAATCCAACATCACTAATACCATGGCAACTAATCAAATTATTTGCTTTGAAGCAGCAATTATGAGGATCTATGGTGTGTTCAATAATCACGAAGTCAATGCAACATCTCTAAATTTTTTTCTCGTTCAAAATGAACAGTTCAGGCCAAGATTTGACTTCAAACGACTCATTTCTACCCATTTCTACGATGACAGAGGAATTGATCAAATCCGGAATTTATNTTCGCGTTGAAACGCAGTTCTACCCTGATTTTCAGGGTCAAGCTTAATTTTTCATGCTCCGAAAATGCGCGCAATCGATTTTTCGCTTAGAAATTACCCTAAAAAGTCGATTTTTAGAAGAAAATCGGAAAATTTTTTTTGAACGTCACTTGGTCCCCCAGCCGGACTAGCTCCAAAACTTTTCATAAAATGAACATTGTAGCTATAATTTTTTAAATGAGACGAACAAAATGACACAAAAATTATCCAATTTGAACATTGTTTTGGGTTATTGAAACGAAAACATGAATCAGAATTTTCGTTTTAATAACCCAAAGCAATGTTCAAATTAGATAATTTTGGTGTCATTTTGTTCGTCTCATTTAGCTATAAAAAATTGCTACAATGTTCATTTTATGAAAATTTAAAAAATCCATTTTTTCGCAAAAATTTAAAAAAGTTTGTGTATTACAACGAAGATCTTGTACACAAATTCAAATTTCAAACACAATTATCTCGAAACTACAACGATTCAGAACATGCCGTAAAAACAAAAAATGCTCCATTTTTCATTATCTTCCTGAATATTCGAACTTTCGAGATATCGTCTCTTAAAATTTAAAGATTTTTAAAAAGCACCCCAAAGTTTACGATGGTGTAGCATATCGAATAATTTTCCACTTGGGTATAGTGGATTGTAGCCAATTAATTTGTCAGATTATACCGTTTTTCTTAACATTGTTTCAAGTGCCTGATGGATTTGTTGGAAACAAGGTGAGAAAAATGAACTAAAGTCTCGGAAATTTTATTTCTAGTCCATTGGGGCCCTATTAAACGGCACCACCTATCTCATATGGTATTTTACTCTACTACTTTCCATCAACAGATTCACAGTTATTTGCCTACCTAGACATCTAGCTAAAACTTGTGAAACAACCATTTTTAAGGTTTTCTAACTTTTTATTTTTAGCTAACCTCGATTTTTTTAAGTACCTGATTCCGTTTGGCTGGATATATTGCTTAGCGATTATCGGTTTTCACTTGGCCCCACAGTTGGATTTTATATATTTTCCTGACTATTCGGCTTGGGGTACAGCCGTAGACGCGACATGGTGGAGTTTTATGGCCAGTGTGGAATTTTTTATATGTGTGGTACACATGGGCGCTGGATTAGTGCTTTATTTTATAACATTTTTATATCTTATTGCTCAAGTTTGAAAAATGAAATAACTAAAAATAATTTTTTTTAGAAGAAAAAATTTATGGCAGATAGAAATTATAAATCGGAGTTTAAGCTGTTACTACAGGTACTAAAAAAATTTAGTGCGAAAAAATTTAATCCTGCGATTTGGCACATTCGTACAACGCTCGTTTTTCACTTTGAAGGCGCGGGTTCGATTCTGATTAGAAGCGAATTCTTTTTACTCTTGTTAGTCTCTCTGTGAGATCGAATAAAATCCTTTACACACGTGTTCAAACACTCCCGAAATTTCGGACCGGAGCATGCGAGAACAAATCATAAGGATCCCCCCTTATGATTTTTGCCCACGATCCCATTTTTTGCTTGCGCACGGCGCGCTACCCACCCAATTTGGGTGGGGTTTGGGGGAGGTTTGTACACGTGTGATCCTATATTTTAGGCGGTTATCATAACAATTTTTTGCATCTCGGTCAGTGCCTATATGAATTTTTTATATCTCTATATTAGTGATATGAAGCTGTCGATGTTTACTGGCAATATAATATGGATCTTCGCTAATGGATATAATTGGATGTTATATTTGATTTTTAATGGGTAAGCAAATTCTATTGTAGCACAAACAGAGTGCCTTAACAGATAAACATTGTTTTAGAACAATGCGGCGATATTTTTTACAAATTTTTGGGGTCAACTCAAAGAACGTTACCGTGACTGTTATACCATCAAAAGCAATTTCTGCGTTTCATTAATTTTTATTATGTTTTATATAAATTTGAAAAATTGTTAAGAGACGGTTTCTTGAGTAATTGGTTTTTAAACTGCAAGATCTTTATTTCAAATTTTTATCTACAGCATGAATATCACAAAATTCAACCGTGTTCAGCATTCCCCCTTATTGTATTTTCATACAAGGTGGATGATAAAGCGACACAGTCTAACAAACGTTATCTAATCTGTATTTTGACGATATCTCGGCCTAGGAATGGAATTTTTCGATGCGGAAAAAAGCATTTTTTGCTCGCGAAGTGATTAAAAATTTGCATATATCTGAAGTAAAAAAGTAAACTTGATATGCATTATTATAAAAATTTGAAAAACCTTAAAAGGGGGTAACATTTAGGGACTGCCCTCTGAAAAATTTTTTTTGCCAAAACAGCCTATATAGTTATATAGGAGTAAAATCATGCGAAAAATCGCGAAGCGTGAAAATGCTTCCTTGACCTTGATTCAGGGAAATAGATGTATGTATTGAAGCGAAAATCGAAAAATTTTGAAATTTCTCCCTCAAAATCATATTTCTGGGGGTAATTTCATGCGGGGAATCGATTGCGCGCATTCTTGAAGATTGAAAACGCTTTCCTGACCCTGATTCAGGGTAAATTAATACATGTTGAATTTTCGCTTCAATGCACACTCTTATTTCCCTGAATCAGGGTCAAGGAAGCATTTTCACCTTCGAAAATGCGCGTAATCGATTTTTCACTTGGCTTTACCCCTATATAGGCTGTTTTGGCAAAAAAATTTTTTCAGAGATTAGTCACAAAACCCCCCTCCTTTTAAAAATCTTTTCTCTCTCTAGAAATAAAAAATGAAGTAAAAAAAGAATTTTTCTTATTTTTTCGAAAATTTTTTAATTTTTAGAGAAGCTTATAATACGAGAACCTTCTCGCTGTATAATCGAATCTCCTAACCCAATAAAATGTTGTGACATTCTAGATCTTCATTCAAATCTTTTGTTTATTACTTTTCTGAAGATTCCGAGAAGATGTGCCGTAAATTTGATCAAATTTAATGCATTAATTTTTTATTGTTTTTGCAATCAACAATTTTTGATCCAAACATGTGGGAAGTTAATTAAGAGTTTAAATAGAAGTTCACCTACATATCTTTACTTCAAACAACTTGACATCTGACGTATTATAATTGCAAGTTTGGGAAGAATTTTAGCAGAAAAGTAAAAAGCAAACAAACACAAAATACTCGATTAAAAATAAACATTTTCATTAGTTGATGAAACCAAATCTTCTTGAGTGGTTTAGATATAAAAAACTTTTTTGTTAATTTGTAAATAGATCCCCTTCTTTTGTTATGATGATATTTAAGAAAATTTATATATCTTTAATTATTTTAATATCAATCCTAAATTGCTTAACGAGTGTTGTGGCTGATCCAAGATTTAGGTAACACACATATGATCATAGTTGTTTTAGTTTTTATGTTTAGAGAGTCTGTCTACATAAATAGAGAAAAGCAACGAGCAAATTATGCCAAATTTCCACATGCTTTCAATAGCTATCTTTGTCGCAAGCGATATGAAAAAATCAAATCGAATGGCTTTGCAAAAAACCTTTGTAAACGGTTATATTCATTTAATGAAAAATTGTGATAAGTATACATGCCCAAGGAAGGGAGGGGGTCAAATTTTTGGCGGTATCTCACTTCACCCGCTGTACAGTTCACCCACCATAGACACTTTACTCACTGGACAGTTCATCCACCATAGACACTTCACCCACCATAGACACTTCACCCACCATAAACACTTCATCCATTGGACACTTCACCCACCGGACAGTTCATCCACCTTTTCAAGACCATGATGAACTGGCGAAGTGTCTATGATGGGGGAAGTATTTATGGTGATGAACTGTGAAGTGTCCAATGGATGAAGTGTTTATGGTGGGTGAAGTGTAGGGATGTTACATGTCAAAATAGAAAAAGTGGCAAACACCATGCCAAAACGTGACATTTTTTTGGTCTAACTTTTAAAATCCAACTTTTTGCTCAAAAATCGAATTTTGGTTGAAAAATTGAATTTTTTTAAAAATCAAATTTTTTGCTCAAAATTGATTGAAATTATCGGTCCTAATGAATTTGATCTTTTCTTTAAAAAACATCCAACAACGGGGCAAAAAATCCAAAAACGTGGCAGCGTGGCAAAAAGTACAAAAATGTGGCAAATGCCACGTTTTCGTGGCAATGTAACATCCCTAGTGAAGTGTCCATGGTGGGTGAAGTGTCTATGGCGGATGAACTGTCCAATAGGTGAAATGTCCATGATGGGTGAATTGTCCTTGGTTGGTGAACTCCAGTGGGTGAAGTGAGATACCGCCAAATTTTTGGGTACCTCCAGTGGCGTGTCTAGGATTTCATTTTGAGGGAAGCCACCTCCCCCTCCCTCCAGATGATGGAGGGAGGGGAAGTGGTTCCCCTAAATGACCTTTTTGTCAACGTGCGCTGGGCTTAGATAATTTTGTTTCCCTTATGTTTTGATAATTTTGAATATTTCTTGAAAAAATGTCATTTTTCATAAAAAATTTCACAGTTTTATACTAAAAATACCTTATTTTCTTCCTTTAAAAATATCAAATTTTTCGTTTTAGCAAAAGAGTGCCCCTCCCATAGCTATGTGCCCAGCTACGCCCTTGCTTGCCCCATCCCCCCCCCTCATTGCTGACCTCCTCACCCTCTTGGGGGTGGGGAGGCTGCAGCTATTAGCATTAGCAACAGTTGTGCATACGGCTCTATGTTTTGAGATTTTTACGACTGTTAAAAATCAGCTCCTTTTCAAAATCTTGGCTACGCCCAATGCCATTGACTGTGTGCATAGATTGACTTTTTTAGAGCTATGAAATTGATAAAATTTATTGACATTTAACAAATTAATAAATTTTAGAATCCATATTAAGAGAATAGAAAAATTCCTTTTAGTCTATTAATTATTGCTGCCCATTGTTCCGGCGTTAGACTTTTTTCTACTTTTGCAAGTACCGATTTCCACTTGGGTTTTTTTAGAATCAGCTTGTTGATCATTTTATAAAACTTGTTCACACATGTTGGTTTAGTTTTCATTGTTTGGACTTTGGTTTGAATCTTAAACAACATTTAAATTTTTTTGTTAAAATTTTACTCGAACAATTCGATCTTGTATACTACTCTCCATAGTTGAAAACATTTTATTGAGAACATTTGATGCCATTGTAGTGTTGCCGAGATCTGAACTTAGACCATCGTATGCAGTTTGAACTTGATTCTTTTGGTCAGTTTTCAAAAGTGACATAATTGTCTTTCGGTTATCTAGAAACAAATCTTTAAATTTTAAGAAAAAATGACTCTTACTAGCAAATATGTCTTGAGTAGTTTTTCCATTACAAAGATCTGTAGAAATTTGATCAAGGGCCTAAAAATTTAGATCCAAAATTTTTTCATTCAAATTTTCACTCGCCTCTTTACCACTTTAGTGCACTTTAACAATACTCCGCCAATCCCCCCATTTGGGGGGGGGGGAGAATTCGCAAAAAATTTTATCTTGTTGTCGGAACCTTGTCCCCTGGGTCAGATTTGGCTCGAGGAGGTGTCTAGTGGGTTTTCAAGGGGGACTGGAATCCGACAGAGTGGATTAGTAAGGAAGGGGTCGGAGAAGGGTCCCTATGTTAGGATGGGCAAATAGGTATGGCAAAAAAGGGTCCCCCGGTTGTGGGGTCGACAAAGAGACCAAAGACACGTGCTATAAGTGAACACCTCAAAGAAATTTCGACTACTTAAAATTTCCTTACGATCAACCGTAAGGCGATTTTATTTTTTAATAATATTAACCAAAAAAGCGAAAGTCAAAAAAGAGCGTGTCTCTTGTCGATTCTCTAGAAAACTCACTCGCCTGAAGGAGGAAGAAAGTGCTAGGCTTGTTAACCTTGGGTAGAGGAGAAGTTTTTAGGGAGAATCAGGATTAGTACTAACTAATCCTGACTTTCCCATCATACGACCATGCAGGGATGCATAAAAAAGCTATATAAGGATCCAAGTTTCTTTTCGTTTCAATTTACACGTTGCTTGATTCAATAAAAAGTTTCATGATAGCAAAAAAAATTTCGACTATAGCTCATTAGAAGGAC
The DNA here is from genome assembly GCA_900406225.1 of Acrobeloides nanus. NCBI lineage: Eukaryota > Metazoa > Nematoda > Chromadorea > Rhabditida > Cephalobidae > Acrobeloides > Acrobeloides nanus. The sequence continues at coordinate 3,738 of OZJO01025675.1, read as the reverse complement.
AATATTTTGAAAATTTGAAATATTTTGTCACAGCATGCTTTAGAGAAAAATTTTAATTGGAAAGGAAAGAGAGATGCGAAATAAAGATAAGGAGGATGATATGAAAAAGGTTGGTGGTGGAGGGGTGAGATATTGGGTCGTTAGGAAAGTTTTAAGCTTTTGCAGGTTTCTTCTAATCTTTATAAAATGGCCCTATAGGAGGTTTTCTATGCAAGAAATCGATTTCACGCATTTCTGAAGCTTGAAAATGCATCCTTGACCCTGATTTAGGGTGAATGTTAGTGTATTGAAGCGAAAATCACATGATTCTTTGTCAGGGAAGTGTTTTCTTGCCTCGAAAATGCGCTTAATCGATTCCTCGCATAGAATTACCATAGGAAAATAATTTTTATACAAAAATCCAAAATACCTTCTCTGATCATGAATCAGGGAAAAATGCGCTGTATTAAAGCGAAATTTCCTGAATTAGGAGCAGGCAAAATTTTTCATCATTTGAAAATGCGATTTCTCGCCCAAAATTACCCCTAGAAAGTTGATTTTTAGAAAGACTACATGAAATAATGATTAGACAGAATTTTCAAAAACTTATAACTTTTCTAACGACCCAATAGGATAGTGTATTTCTAACTTACTTTGGCAGTTTGATCCGAAGTCAAAAACGTAGTGACCAAATCAGCAACTCGCGAAGTAGAATCTGTTTGTACATCTCTCGGGCATAGATTATCTAAATACACAACGTTATCATCGTTGTCTGTAATATAATTAGCCGCTTGATTTAATCTTGTAACTTCATTCAAAATACAATCGTTCGAATCAGGAAAAAATATAATTGATCTGCAATTGAATCCTTGTGTTTTAAACGCTTCTAAGCAAGCAACTAAGCAGTCCTAAAAAAATCTACAAAGTGGTCATCCAGATATTACGTAATCAACTTTTTGGTGGTTTATCCCTCTCCCCAACATAATCATCAAAAATGCACTAACGTTATAAATTTTTATGAGGAAGGCCGACCCTCCCCCCCCCAACATGATTACATAATATCTGGATGACCTCAAACATAAAATTTTAAATTTTAGGCTAAAATTGTACATCATTTGACTTTTTGCGTGAGGTGAGAATTAGTGATAGAGAAACTAAGTCGCAATTTCGATATCAAATTTTCATAAGAGTTAAGCTTTTTTATGGAAGGTTTCATGATCTTTATTCAGTTTACAAAAGTGAGGCGTTATTTTTCGAAGGATAATTTTATGTTTCTAGGAGTAATTTTAAGTGGGAAATCGATTGCGCGCATTCTCGAAGCTTGAAAACGACTCCCTGATCCTGATTCAGGGAAATTAGTATACCGTAAAACTTCTAATAGAACCCCATGTAAACGTAAAAATTCTCTTAAAAATCGAGTTTAGATCGGATTTCTTCGAACGAGCACTTTTTGGATAGCCCTGAGGATAGGGAATATGCTATATAAAGAATTATTGGAAAGTATTTTATTTTCATCGAGATATGGCCTTTTGAATTTTTTTAAATTTAAAAAATTTTAATTTAAAAATTTTACATTTAAAAATCCACCAAAAATCAAAATTAAGTCGATTTTCTTCGAGCGACCACTTTTTGGATAGCTAAGCGTATGAGGAACATTATGTAAAAGAAATTATTGACAATGACTTCGATTTCACGGAGATATGATTTTTTGAAAAAAATGTCATTTTTTCAACTTTTTCAAATTCAAAGGGCCATAACTCAGCGAAAATAAAATATTTTTCAATAATTTCTTTTATAGAACGTTCCTTTCTACAGTAGCTATCCAAAAAGTGATCGCTCGAAGAAATCCGATTTAAACTCGATTTTTAAATGAGCAATCATTAACACCTTCTAATAGAGCCCCATGGGGTTCTATTAGAAGTTTTACGGTATATTGGATTTTTGCTTCAACATACACTCTTATTTCTCTGAATCAGAGTCAAAGAAGCATTTTCAAGATTCGGGAATGCACGCAATCGATTTCCCACATGAAATTACCTCCAGAAATATGATTTTGAGGGGGAAATTTCAACATTTTTCGATTTTCGCTTCAATATACACATCTATTTCCCTGAATCAGGGTCAACAAAGAATTTTCACGCTTCGGGAATGCGCGCAATCGATTTTTCGCTTGATTTTAACCCTATATAGGCTATTTTGACAAAAAAATTTTTACGGAGATTAGTCCCTAAACCATACTCCCCCTCTAACGCTATATTTTCTCATGAAATGATTTTTAACAGCTAATTTTTTCATTTTTGATTGAAAGTCGAGTATGCTCTACCCAAATATACCGGAAGTTTTATAATTCCCGAGAGCGAACGCGGGTGTTTTCCTGGGTGGGGGACTTTTGCGCCCTCACATATGCGTAACGACACTTGCGCACCTTTGAGCACCCGATTTTTGCGACCCGATATTTACGCTTTATAATTGCGAAACGACATTTGCGCCCAATATTTGAGCACTCGACTTGTGCGCTTTCTCTTTTCCGTTTTCAAAATTTTCGACCTTTTTTGAATTTATTTTACAAGTCTGATGCGCAAATGTCGGAGCGCAATTATTAGCGCGCATATGTGAAAGTCGAGCCGCAAATGTGAAAGTGCAAATGTCAGATGCGCATATGTGAGGACGCAAAAGTCCTCCACCTGTTTTCCTTGTAAAGACCCCCTTATGTTTTGGCCATAAGAGACCTTTACAAAAAATCACAAGGTCATAACCTCCCATATGATTTTTTATGGGGGCCAAAAATTTCACCTATTTTTAAGCAAATTTGTTACATTTTTTGTTTAAAAAAATAGCCTATTTTGGTTATGACCTAGGCCATCCAGGCCGCTGATCAACTTTTAAAACCCCACGAGAGAGACAGGGGTTAATAGTATTGCTTTTTCATGCAGCCTTCTTTGCCACTTACATTTATATTTCCTGTTGTAGCATATCTTGCATAACCAACTAACATTTTACCATTGAATTCACTAAATTGATAATTCGCGGTACAAATATAATCACTCTAAACATGTAATATAGATTTTTAAATTTTTTTCAAAAATTTGGCAAAAAAATTTTTTGGCTTGATGGATAATATTTTTGGAAAATTTTGGCGTTTTAAAGAACCACTGAACTTTTGAACGGACCTCGAAAATTTATTTTTAAAAGAAAGAGGAATTTTTGTTGATCATTTTTTGTTTTTACGGTACCCCTTGAAAGTTTAACCCTTTCGAGATATTTGCGTTTGAAATTTCCTTCAAAGTTTTTAAATGTAAATTTGTATTGAAACGAAAGGGATTGACCCCAGCGGGAATTAGAAAATTCAAAATTTCATTTGAAAAAATTGCGAATTTGTTATCAAAATTTTATTACAAATCGATTGTACTCACGAAGAGCTATCCAACAATGGTCGATGTCCATATTTCGCATTTTGGGAAGCGTGTAAAAAATATTGTGCCAAAAATCGTCGAAAACTCTCCAAAAAGACACTATTTTTTTATACGCTTCCCAAAATGCGAATATGGACATCGACCATTTGTTGGATAGCTCTTCGTGAGTACAATCGATTTGCAATAAAATTTTGATAACAAATTCGCAATTTTTTCAAATGAAATTTTGAATTTTCTAACTCCCGCTGGGGTCAATCCCTTTCGTTTCAATACAAATTTACATTTAAAAACTTTGAAGGAAATTTCAAACGCAAATATCTCGAAAGGGTTAAACTTTCAAGGGGTA
>OZJO01025670.1:0-38393 GCA_900406225.1 Acrobeloides nanus | reverse complement strand
TTAAAACCCTAACTACTATCATCATTTCCACAATTTATTCGAAAATACGACTGGAACAGTTTAGTGTCCAACAAAAAGAACTGTTCTTTTTGCATGAGACGTGAAAATAACACGTTCTTTCTTCGACCAACCTCTCATCTGTCGGCGGTCGTCGACGCTGTCGCTCGGCCAAATCTAATCGGATTAGCAGTAGCTTCACTACTCGAAACGTATCAACAGTACATGCCAATGTAAAATATGGAAGAAATCGAGGCAAAGAGTTGAAGGAGAAACCTGTATGAAGGTGTTTCGATATGTTTGTGAGATGGGAGTGTTAATTTTATGCGACATTTCGCAGTCGATAGATTTTTTATGAGGATTTTTTATTTGAGACGTAAAGGTCATGTAGATTTTGCTTTTTACCGTATTTAAGAGCACTATGGGGTGCCAAGAATCTCCGGGTGAGGGGGGGGGGCATAGACGTAGTCAGGATTTTACGACAGGGAGAGCTAACCTATAACGGGGGGGGGGAGGCTAAACATGGAAATTTTAAAAATTTTCATCAAAAATTGCATTTTTTTATTTTTCGGACGACGGGAGGTTGTCCGAAAAAAGTTTTCCTTGGTCTTATATGAGGCACTTGACCCTTCTTATTTTCAAATTTTGCAATTTTTGACAATTTTTCAATTTTCATGAATTTTTTAACGAATTCTGTAATTTCTGACGAATTTTTCAATTTTCGGATCCCCCCCCCTCNTCCTTGGTCTTATATGAGGCACTTGACCCTTCTTATTTTCAAATTTTGCAATTTTTGACAATTTTTCAATTTTCATGAATTTTTTAACGAATTCTGTAATTTCTGACGAATTTTTCAATTTTCGGATCCCCCCCCCTCCCCCTTCGTTTTCAACCGTTAGATGTGGCTGACCCAAATTTAACGTTGCCGTTAGAAAATCCCGGACCCCCCTCCTTCTGGGAAACGTAATTTGTGAATGACCCCTTACGTAATATCTGGATGACCCCATATAAATTTTTCTTTTTTTGCTTTTTTGATCATTTTTTACATTTTTCTTGTAATCACGTAATTTCAAGCATTGTTTTCGACATGAAAAATTTTCACATGCCCTAAACATTTTTGCACACTCTACCGCGATCTTAGGACTTTGACTTATTCAACACAAAAGAACAGTTCATCAATTAATCCACCCTAACGTCTTCTTGACAACTTTTGTCTACGCTGAAATTTTTTCTCACCGTCACGTGACTTTCTGTCCAAAAAATAAGGATATAAAAAGTGTGACATCATTTTCGAAAAGTTTACTTTTTCGAATTTTGTTCTTTTGTACTTGTTATTGAACCATGCCTTGAACAATGTCTGTCAGTGCCATTCTCGATTCAGGTTTATACGTTTGAAATTCTTTTTACACTTTTTGCTGAATGCAAAATAAGTCTAATCTCTAACCGTTATGCACGTGAGCCTTAACATTTTTGTGTCTATGACATATTAAGACGTATAGACGTGTATTTAAAAGAGCGGATGCACAGTTGATCTATCAGTTTAGTTTTGAGTTTTACTTTTTGGGTGTACTATAGTTACAGTCTACAGTTGATCAAAATTGCGAAGATGATGCAAAAAAATTTTGTGATGAAAATGGTATGTGAATTTGAGAAGTTTGAGGTTTTTGATAAGGTCAAATTTTTAAAGATTTTTTATGCTGGAATGGAAGATTTTTGAAAAGCGGGCTTTCATCTAATGACAATGAAAATTTGATTGTTAAAAATTAAGAAAATTTGAAAATTTTTTGATTTTTTTGTCATTTTTCTAATTTGCGGGTTTTAAGATTTTTTGATAATTTATAGAAGTTAATAATATTTGCTCCTTTTCATCCAAATTTGCTAAAAATGTTCAAAATGTTGCAAGTTTAGGTGGAAAATCAAAATATCTCAAAGATGTAACATTTTCTCATTACTATAATCTTTAAAGGAGGAGTAAACTTTGCAGCAGCATCTCCGGAAAAAAATTTTCTGGAATTTTTGCAACAATGGCTTTTCTAGGGGTAATTTATGCGAAAACTCGTGCATTCTCGAAACGTCAAAACGCTTTCTTGAACTTGTTCCATGGAAAATATTGATATTTCTAATATTTTATACAGATGTTTTCTCAGTAAAAATCCATATTTTCCATGAAACAAGTTAAAGAAAACGTTTTCACGCTTCGGGAATGCGTGGAATCAATTTTTCGCATAAAATTACCCCTAGAAAAGTCATTGTTGCAAGAATTCTAGGAAAATTTTTCCGGAGATGCTGCTGCAAAGTTTATTCCCCTTTAATCGAATATATAAGTGATCAAAAAATATGATAGAAATATCATAATTTGTAATCGTTTAAGAATAGTGAATTCAAGTTATGATAAAAGTATCATAATTTGTAATCGTGTAAAAATAATGAATTCAAGTTATGATAAAAATATCATAATCTGTAATCGTTTAACAGTAATGAATACAAGTTATGATAGAAATATCATAATTTATAATCGTTTAAGAATAGTGAATTCAAGTTATGATAAAAATATCATAATTTGTAATCGTTTAAGAATAGTGAATTCAAGTTATGATAGAAATATCATAATTTATAATCCCATATTTTTAGCGATTTCAATTTATGATAATGAAAAAAATTTATAAGCAACAAAATTTAGGGTATAGAATTTTTTAAATTTTCCAACGAAAATTGATGTTTTATGTGACAANGATTTCAATTTATGATAATGAAAAAAATTTATAAGCAACAAAATTTAGGGTATAGAATTTTTTAAATTTTCCAACGAAAATTGATGTTTTATGTGACAATTTTACTAGTCCCGATTTCCGGTTAACCTGTTCTCATAATGAACATCAATCACATTGTTGATAGGCGATTTGATTCTGTCTGAAACTTCTTACAAATTTTTCTATATTTTAAATTTTTACACAAAAATACTTTTTTCCTTTATTGCTTGTGCTGGTTTTATTTTTTGTCAAAAATTTTTTCAAACTTAAACAAATTCAAAAATGGAATATATTTTGACCTGATTAGATATTTGAAAAAAATTATTTAAAAAATTAAATTTGTGTAATTACATGTTCTCCTTTCTATTTTTGTACAATCACTTAAAAAATCTCATTTATTTTTTTCTAATCCGTGTGCACTTTGCTCTACTAATTTGGATTAAAAAATTTTTCAATGGATTTTTTCATCCTCTTAATTTTCTTCTTTATCATTCACATATTAATAGTAGTCATTGTGTCTTTTACAGAGGCCAGGACAGAGTGGCTTTTTCCACTAACTGAAACCAAACGTTATCATAACAATGTAGAGTATGAAGAATTTTTTATACTCTACTTTAATCAGTCTTGCAATTTTCTTGTCTGTTACGTGGTGTGACGATGGACTTTGTCGATCTGTTATAATTGTCTTTTGCAAGAAGAGTTTNTTTAATCAGTCTTGCAATTTTCTTGTCTGTTACGTGGTGTGACGATGGACTTTGTCGATCTGTTATAATTGTCTTTTGCAAGAAGAGTTTAAAAAAATGATTTTTTGAATTTTTATAGAAAAAATGCATTTTTACAAGAGGAATTTTGAAAAAATGATTTTTTCACAATTTCTCTTGCAAAAATGATTTTTTGACTCTGTTAAAAGCTTTGACAAGATTCTCAAACTTCGCTAAAATTTGTCAAAAAAATTTTATTTCAACAAATGACCTCTTAAATTTAAGTTCAAGGGCATCAAATTTTCCTTCAAATTGTATGCCTCATAAAACTATTTAAGAAACAACAAATAGCAAAAACCAAAAAACGAATGCGTCAAACTCGCCATATTCTTTTTCTTTATAAGGAACTAATCTTTTTTTAATTATGCACTTTTCATTGGTGCTGTTTGTTGTTCCAAGTTTTACAAACTCCAGTAATCGCAATTTTCACCATCATATGTGTGATGCTCTTCCGAGATTTCCCCAAAAATTTTGGGTGAGCTATGAACCTTTTGCATAAAATCCTGTTTTCATTCATGCGCAATAGAGGCAAAAATTTATATGAAAAATTTTAAAATTTGATCATTTGTGCTCAAAATGTTTAAAACTGGCTTTCAAAGTGTATGATAGGCCTTGAGGGTATTGGGGCAGACCTAAAAAGCATGTGAGAGCTATATAATTAGTCTTTTGAACTCCACGGTTAGTAAGTAGAGAATTTTCGGGGGGGGGGACAAAAAATTTGAGCAGATTCCAGTTGGTGACATAGATTTACTTCACCAACTGGCAATTGGGGAAATTGCCAGTTGGTAACATAAAGTCTCTACCAAGGCTTAGGCTTAGACCTAGGCTTAGGCCTAGGTTTAGGCCTAAGCCTAGGCCTAAACCTAGGCCTAAGCCTTGGTAGAGATTTTATGTCATCAACTGGCATCTGCCCGAAAATTTTTAGCCCCCCATTGAGGATCACTTTTTATAATTCTTGTCCTGCCCGAGACTTCTGATTTTGGACCGTTTTTTAACTTTTTTTATTCTCTTTGTATACTACTAAATTGTCCTTGAAATGCACTTCCTGAATACAATTTTTCGATATTTTGACAAAATACCGGATTAATAACAAATAATCAAGTGACTTAAATCGTGAATTTCACACCAACTGTCACCTTGAATATATGAATTTTTAACGGATTTTCGTATATTATCATTTGAAGTTCCTGTTGCCGTTTAGTATGCTCATTTTGTCCGGTTCTAGAAGTTGGCCGTGGAAAATTTTTTATTACATACACTAAACATTTTGTCCGGATTTTTTCTTTTTTGAGTTCATCGAACTTTGGTTCACGAATCGGTTCTGAAAATTTGAGGGGTGATACTTGGTTTCCTTTTTTCAGCATCCCTCACGGCGCAAAATGCCGAAAAGGTGTAAGAGTCAAAATGAAAAAAAGTTCGACAATCGACTCAGCTCGCCGAGCGCTTCAAAACGATTGCCATATTATGAGGTTTTGACCCATGGCCGAGTAGCTAACGTCCTCACCTTCATTCATAGGACATTACAGTTGATTCAAAGAATAGTGAAAAACTAACGTTTGACAAATTTCAAGGAATGGTAAAATTCTATGGTCATAGACAAATGAATGTCAAGTATAATAAATCTATATTTCTTTATCCATGGCCGAGTGGCTGACGTGCTCGGCCTTCACTCATAGGACATGGTTCGATCCCATGCCCAAAAGGATATGCAACAATTTTAATAACTTTGTTCAACAAAACAAAAAGATGACTTTAAGATGGCGCGGGATAGAACCTGTGCCTTATGAGTTAATGTTGAGAGCTTTAGCCACTCGGCCATGGGGCAAACTGGTACTTGTTTTGAAGCGCTCGGCGATCTGAGTCGATTGGTGAAATTTTTTGATCCTTGCCTACACCTTTTTCCTCTTTGGTGCTCGATATTTGGTAAATTTTGAATTTTTTTTCAGGCTTTTCTTAGTCCAAAAATCAGTTTATTTATTTTTTAAGAAAAAAATTTTTCTATACTAGTTAAAAATATGTTTATGTAAATATTTTTCTTCAAAAATTTTCTTTTCATCATGTACGTCTCTATTCAAATATTTTTTGTAAAGCTGACCATTACTAATAGTTTTATGTGTAATTTTTATTGCTTTCTCTGCTGCTTGAGATACTTTTGTTATGAATAAACTGTTATGGAAGACCACGAGACGTCATTTATATGCATAATCCTATGGAGCCAACAATTTTTCGGTGTATGTAGCGAGCTGTTTTTATTATTGTATGGAATGGCAAAAAGTAGCCGATATAGAAACATTTTGGCTTGTTTTCTTGAATAGCTTCATTGATCAGAAGAGTTGTGTGTGTGTGAATCATATGTCAAAAATGTTATTTTTGAAAAAAAAAGTTTTTTTCTGAGTTTTTATGAGTCAGTTGTTGGTGGCACAAATTACACGCAAGATTACACACTTCGAAATTACCGAGTTTAGTGCAATTTTCGATATATATTTAATTTTTTACACCTCATTAAATCTTCATTATACATCTCATTAAAGGGAGCCGATTGAGACGAGTTTTCGCAAAAAATTTTTTTTCAAAATTTTTTCGATAAGCGTCACCCCTTCTCAATAGTACAGCACATTTTCTGCTATGTTCTCACATGTCTTTTGTTCTTTGATATATCAAAGAAACAAATGTTTAATGATACCTTTTTTCTCATTTTATAGTTTTATCATCTTTTTGTTATTTCACCCTTGATCGGCGGAAATTGTAAGGTCACGAAACAAGTTTTTTGCGTCAACGTTTTCCTTAGGCATCTCTTGGACATCAAATCAAGAAAAGTCGTTAAACTTTACACGGTTTCTGTTTTGATACTAAAATGGTTATAAATATCGAAAAAGTTGTGATAGGTTTTTGAGATTTTTGGGTGCGCATGCCCTAAAAAGGCATTCTGTTATAGTTTTTGGCGAATTTTTCACCATTTTTCTGCGTTTTTCAGATTGCGGGAGTCGATTCTCCACATAAAATTACTTCTAGGCAAAATTTTTTATCCGTTTTTGAACAAAGCAAAAAGAATTGGCTACGAGCGGGATCGAACCCGCGGTCTCAACGTTGCTTAACTTTCCAGATCGGATGAAGTTAAGCTCATAACTGGGGTCGAGAAGTTTCTATAGTATCTTTTTTGATAACAAACTATATGCCGAGCATTCTAGAGAGCCATTCGAAGAGAATGTTACTACTAGGCAAAATCTTTTGGCCTCAAGCGGGGTTTGAACCAGCCTTGAGGGGAGATCAAGCCCAGTACCACCGAACCATAGAACCCTTGGAGTAACCGCTCCTAATTCTGACCTCGTAGTAATGCACAACTTCTTACTCATATTTGATTTGGACTTGTTTGTGTTAGAAATATACTTTCTCGGGACACCACAGGAGTTTACTATATTTAATACAACTCCATAGGCACTCACGCATAACTATTTTTTAAATTTATCCTTAAAAATTTTGCCTTAAAATTACCATTTCACATATTTTCATCTTCTTGCTTTTTTCACTCTTAATTGGCGGCGTTTGTAAGGTCAGAAAAAACAAGTTTCCACTAATGTTTCCAAAGATAGCATCTCTTAAACATTAAAGAAAAAGATCGTTAAAATTTTCACAGTTTTCTTGTTCTGATAGGCTAATAAAATGGTTGTAAATCTCTATATGGTACACATTACACATGGGTAATGTTCTCGTGGACTTTGAGAACTCAAGAATGGCGAATTCCTGAGTGCAGAGTTGAAACCATTTGTAATTTATTTATGGTTTGCCTAGTCTACTACAAATGTGTTGTTGGACTTTTTTGTTGCATTTAAAGGACCAGTTCACCCGGAAAAACACTATGAAAAAGTTATGTTTTCGGAAATTTCATGAAAAATGGAGCATTTTTTGTTTTTACGGTAACCGCTGAATCGTTGCCAAGATAATGGCGTTTGAAGTTGGCGATGTTTGAAATCTGTGTATTACAACGAAAACATGAGCACAGTGAAAATTCTCTCCTTAATCAATAAAAGTTGTGTATTGACGCGAAATGAACAATTTTTTATTTTCTTCCGGAGATTTCCCATTTAGGGGTAATTTTATGCGAAAAATCAATTGCACGCACTCTCGCAACCTGAAAACCGCAGAAACATAGTGAAAATTCGCCAAAAACGACCACACAGGGATGCATGAGGATGCAATTCGATTTTCTCGAGAAACGAACAAATATCCCCTCATGCATCCCTGTGTGGTCGTTTTTGGCGAATTTTCACCATTTTTCTGTGGTTTTCAGGTTGCGTGAGTGCGCGCAATGGATTTTTCGTATAAAATTACCCCGAAATGGGTAATTTCCGGAAGAAAATAAAAAATTTTTGTCAGTTTTTTCAACGTTAAGTGGCGGGGACCAGGGAAACTTGCTCCAAATTTTTGAAAATTCGCATTTTTTCAAATTTAGAAAATGAAAACAATCTTTACTCAATTTTTTCCCTGTTTTTTTACCCCGCCTCCAATAGTAACAAATCTAACTGTCTTCTCTGTTTTAGTTCTATTTTAGTGAGTGAACTTTGTTCAACGCCAAATACCGGGAAACACCCCAATAATGTTACACCTCGTTGGGGTATACGCAAGTCAAAAACGTGCGGTTGGGGCATTTGTCACCAAAAAACTGTCTATTCTTATCAATCACTACATGGCCTATCTTTCAGACAAAATCTTATATACATTTCTATGACTTATATTTTCTCCTTCCTGCATAAAGGCAAAAAATTTTGTCTTGACTTTATGCCTACCAAATAAATCCTAATAGGATTTAAGTTTCTCATGACGCATCTNTTTTCCTTCCTGCATAAAGGCAAAAAATTTTGTCTTGACTTTATGCCTACCAAATAAATCCTAATAGGATTTAAGTTTCTCATGACGCATCTTTGCTCAAATGACGTATACATCAACGATCAAAATCCTTGAATTTTCGACCGGTCACTACTCAATTCGCTGGAAATCTCTAGCTAATCTTTTTCTTATAAATATATTTAAAAAACTTGAGTTGATATAAAATTTTCAAAATGTCCTATTCTTCTTTTGAACTTTTTGTATATTTATCGCGAGGTCAAGCCGATTAGTAAATTGAACAACCTTGCACCCAAGTTTCTATAAGTATTTTTGTGCGTTTTAACCCAACTTAACACGTTGAGCTTTGAGCGGTTATAATCCATTATATATACTCGGAGATGATGATTTTTGGGGCGAGCAAATAAAATTGTTGAACGTGTAACACAAAATGTTGTTTATATAATGAGTTTAGGTAGCGCACGAAAATTTTATGCTTTGTAGAGGGTGGGCCAAAAAAGTGGATCTTTTTATTTTTTGGGAATTTTAACCAAAAAATCGAATTTTGACCAAAAATCGAAAATTTATTTTTCTAAAAATGAGCCCTCTATAGGTAATTTTATGCGGGGAATCGATTGCGCACATTCCCGAAGCGTAAAAATGCTTCCCTGAACCTGATTCAGAAAAAATTGGTTTTGAAGCGAAAATGATTTTTTTTTAAAGTGAAAATTATCATTTTCTGTACCAGGGAATCTTTTTTATGCTTCGAAAACGTGCGCAATCGGTATAAAATTGCCCTTATACGAGTGATTTCCAGATAAAAAATGCAAAAAATAACCACTTTCGCTTCAAAACCAACTTTTCCCTGAATCAGCAAAGCGTTTTCACGCTCCATGAATGCGCGCAATCGATTCCCCGCATAAAATTACCTCTAGAGGGCTCATTTAAAAAAAAATAAATTTTCGATTTTTGGTCAAAATTCAATTTTTATCCAAAATTCGATTTTTAGCCACTTTTTTTGGCCCACTTTGTACATTTTTTGCACGGACGTGTTTTTGAATATCCATAATTTGTACAATAATGATATTTTTTTAGTGCTAAAAATTCTTTTCCACTGGCTACCTCAAAACCTATTAAAGTGTACTATATTTATCCTGCTAAAAGTTCTCCTAACCCTATCAAAATTGCTCCACTACAGTCATCACCAACTTCAGAATTCCCTATTCTGATCCCTACTTCGGATCATAACTATTTTATTTCTTCGGTTATTGATTCGGGTAATCGTAATCAACTGGATAACTTCCATGAGCAAAGTAAGACTTTGTTGTGTTTTCCTCGATCGATCTCAGAATCCTGCAAAATCTTTTGGACGCAAAGGGAACAGAACCCTTGCTAGTGTAGGTGATTCTGAATTCACGGCACTGGACCACTACACTATAGTCGTCACTATGCAGCTTGTCGTTAATTTCCATATTGAGGAGTGTCAAAAAATTGAAAATTTCCAACTTTTTCATTTTTTTGAACTAAAAATGAAAACTAACGGAAATAGAAAAATCGAAAATTTTCCAATTTTTCGAAGAAAAAAATCTAATTTTGCCTGACATTTTTCGAAAAATCTCAACTCTCAACTATTCATTTTAAATTTGTTCATTTTCGATTTTTTTTTAAATTTTTCATTTTTCCAAAAAAAACCAATCCAACTTTTGTCCAATTTTAGTGGAGGACGAAAATGACGATTATGAATATTGGAACATCAAACCAAGCATCGGTAGCATAAGCTCCATGGGTAGTCGAAGCATCTCTTATGACGATTTTGAAGAGTCTCAGGCCACTTCTGCCCTACTCCAAGAAATGATGCCCCACAGCGATAACTCAGGTCAACAGCCCATTCAACACCAAATCATACAAAATCACCAAAATCAACAGCTAAAATATATGAAAATTTCTAGGTTAGTTTTATTTAGATTTTTAAAATCTTTTCAACGAAAACTAATTTTACGCATCAGTAGCGATTCTAGGATTTTTGGGTGTGGGGAGGGGAACTTCAAAAAAGATTTTTTCTAGAGAAAAATGAGTTTTTTAACGAAAAATAGTTTGGTTCAAAATTTCGAATTTTTTGAAAAAATCGAAATTTTTCCAATTTTTCGAAAAAACCCAAACTTAATGGGACTGATTTTTAGGGAGGGGATGCCATTTGGGTACTCTACCTTTAGACTTGTGTGGTTTGTTTATACCTTTGTATGCCCAACCCTGCCTATTTTTAATGGGCTGATATTGTTTTTGATTACTTTAGTTGATAAGATGTAAGGCTTAGAGGTTGATCGATTAACTTTCGACTTAGGAAAAGGAAACACAACATAAGCGGTTTAACACTCTATTCAGAGGCTCGTGGAACAAGTTTTTTTAAAATAAAAATAATGGAAATGTAGCGACTTAAGAATAGGAAAAATATTTATAGTTTGGAAAACAAGCTGGCATACTAAGACAAAAATGCATTAAAGTACAAATCAAAGAGGCCTCATATCTTTTTCGCCGTTTCCAATTCATGTTATACAGGGTGCACAAAAAATGGCACTATTACTTTTTTCACGTTTTTGGTTTTTCATGCTTACTTTTTTCCAAAAATTTTTCAAGTTTTTTAATTTTCACCAAAATAACCCTACAGGGGCTTTTCTATACGAGGAATCGATTGCGCGCATTACCTTGAAAACGCTTTCTTGACCACGTATTGGCCTATTTTCGCTTCAATCAACACACCTTTTCCCTGATTCAGGGAAGCGTTTTCAAAGTTCGGAAATGCGTGCAATCGATTCCTCGCATAGCAAAACCCCTATAGGGTTAAAATTAAAAAGCTTGAAAAAATCGCCCAAAATCACAAACAGTGCCATTTTGGGGCGCTCTGTAAATAGAAATTTCATAATGACCACCACATCATCTTTTCTAGTTAAGCCCTCCTCCTCAGGCGCCAGCTTCAAATTTCACGTTCTTATCAACAAAAGCATGTCCGAAGCGAAAATTCACACAATCATATGTATTATAAACAATGACGCATAAAGACCCAAAACTGCCCTTTCCCAATTTCATTTTTTCACGGTTTTCAATTGCCGATTTTTTCTTTCTCATTTTCAAATCCTTGTCATTTTATCAAGTCTTAAAGAAAAATTAGGTTGTTGATGCTCGTTTTTTCGTATTCGCTAAACTCGTTAACATTATCATTATTTTAATTTTGGAAGCAATATTTCAACTTCTTTTCATTTTCGATAGATTTATGGTTTTATTCTTTGTTTTGACATCTATCAGCACTTGAATGGTGATTTTTGTCATTCTGCTCAAAAAATGCTTTGTTTCAAGTGTTCTTTGTTCTTGTCGAATTTGCCAGAAATTCCTAATTGTTGAAAATTTGATCCTAATTTTTCTCTTTTTTTTGGTTTATCACTTCTCATCTATTCATTATTACGGCCGCTCGTTACAGAATCCGCCTGTTACGGCCTGCCAGGGGCGTGCTAGGATTTCAAAAATGGGAGAGGGGGAAATCATAAACAACTTTTTTCAATGTTTTATGAAAAAATTTAATTTTTAAAGTTAAAATTAATCGGGTTCTGTAACGAGAGACCCGTAACGAATCGAAAAAATGAATTTTTTGTGTGAAAAAAATATAATTTTACCTAGTCAAAACACAAATAATGCATGCCCTAATCACAAAGTTTACAATAAAATATGTTGTTACACAAATTGTCAAAAAAACTGAGCCAAAACGAAGCGGACCCAGTTTTCTGTTTTCCATTCATGCCAGTGGAGTGATCCATCCATCCACGTAAAAGGGTAGTACGCGTATTTTCCGTTGTCTCCGTTGTTCTGTCCCACACTTTCCATAAGGTTTTAATCACTTTATTGATCGGAATCACGTCTTTTCATATGCGATAATATTTCCCTACAGCAATTAACCTTATCAATAGAATATGCGCATAAGAAAATTCGCAAATTTTTATTTTTTAATTTATCCTAACTTTTTTATTTTTCCATCATTTGTATTGATTGCTTTGCTTTTTTGTCCTTTCGTAGTTTTATTATTTCCTTATCAGTTTTTAAACGACGATTGTATAAGATCCGATTACTGGGGTTGGTAGCTGGTAGCCTGACTTTTATGTTTGTCGAGGAATTTTTAAAGGCTCAGACATCGGTTGCATGACGAGGAGGGGAAGAATCGATTTATTCTAACAATCAAAAAAAGTAAAAAATTTATGTATGAAATGTTTACTAATAGAATTATAATGTTTACTAATAGGAATAGGAAACAAAGAAATTTTTAGTAGGAAAAACAAGCTGGCAGGAACCCTCAAGACTTGATAAAATTCAGATGACTTATTTTCCTTCGGAAATGGCACGAATATGTTGGAAATGGCGTAAAAAGGCTGTATCTGGTGCAAAAAAACGATAATAAAGATAATTTTTACCTTTTGCCCAGGACTACATCTAAATTTATCAAGTCTTGAGGGTTCCTTGTGAGATGCGTATCTAAAAATATAAAACTTGCAGAACAAAAAATATAAAAATTTCATTTTTAGACTCCCTGGGATGGCCTCAACAGCCTCCTACCATATTCGAGATCGACCATCTAGTGCATCTCTTTCTAATACCGGTGAAGTGGTGTGTGTCGTTTGCGGTGATGGCCACGCCAAGTTGCACTATGGTGTTTTGGCTTGTTACGGGTGTAAAGGTTTCTTCAGACGGACATTGACCGGAAAGTATCGTTACGTGTGCAGATTCGGAAACAACTGTATTGTTGACAAATGTAAGTGGATAATAACGAATTTTTGGGCGAAAACAAACTGGGATTGAGGGATTTCAAAAAAACAAACTGGGATTTCAGTGATCACCATGGTGTAGTGGTCCGGTGCTCTGCCAAGGAGTTCGGCATCACCGGCACTCACCAGGGTTCGGTTCCACATCGCGTCCAAAATATTTTTTCCTGTGAGAACAAATCAACAGGAACAAATATCAATGTCCATTTTCAGACCAGCGAAACAGCTGCCGCTATTGCCGCTTCAACCGGTGCCTGGAAGCCGGCATGGACCCCAAAGCCGTCCGACCCGACCGTGACCTCACCGGCAAACAAAAAGTTCCCAGAATACGAAAACGCCAAATCGATGAAGAACTTATCAACCATATGGTAGTAGGCATAACCTCGAATATTTTGTACTAACTTACAAAATTTTAGATGCGCCTCCAAGGCGATGATTGGTCAAGAAAAATCCCCGTTGAAGCAAAAGTTTTACTCATGCAGCTATTGAATATCGAATCAAAGGTGTCCAAAGGAGATCAATCGAATTTGCCTTTTCAAAAAGAGCAAATGATGAACCCGAAAAATGTGTCCTTAAGAGAGCTATTTGAGCTGAAACCAACCCTGACGGGAAGGAGGCCGGAAATGGGCTATGAGCCATACAGAATGGCAAAATCGGAAGAATTGTCACGAATTGCCCACAGAAGTGCTATAGCGGCGGTGGATTGGGTGGAATCGTTGTCGGAGATTGGAGAGTTTGTGGATACTGAGGATAAGGTAAGAGTCGCGAAAATGATGAAAAATGAACTAAATTTAGATTGCGCTTGTGAAAGCCTGCTATGCTCCATTGACGATATTCAATTTTTCCGCAAGAACAGCGCAAAATACCAAGAATCCGGATATTTTGTGCCTATGCAGCAAATCTTATGTTCCAAGAGTGCTGCCACCAGAATTTAATGCTTCGAAGTAAGGGTGCAAAAATGACCTTTCCCACATTTTTGAGATCAAAATTTAAGTGTATATAGGTCTGGCTTATCCTTCCTCTCAGAGGCCATCCAAATATTATGCTATCATGTTGGGGGGGGGGGGAGGGAGGGTCAGCCCTCTTCATAAAAAGTTGATAACACTAATGCATTTTTCATAACGTTTGGGGGGGGGGGTCTAAAAATCCGAAAAAATTGACAACGTAGTATCTGGACAGCCCCTCACCCGAAAATTTAAATTTAAAATATTAATTTTTAGCCACTTATCAAACAACCTCATAGATCGTACCTTAAACGAACTAGTGGCTCCGTTACGGCGCCTCAATTTACGGGAAGAAGAAGTAGTGCCTTTGAAAGCTATCATCATACTCAATCCAAGTAAGAATAGTCTCAGGCTACCTATACAGAGCCCAGTGGGGTACCTAAGGGGGGGGGGAATTTTTTCAGTGTCAAGGAGGGGGCATTGCCCCTGTCAGCGGGTAATCGGTAATCACGTCTGAGTTGAGGTCAGGAGAGCGAAATTGCTCGATACCATGAACGTATGTAGCGTACTACAAACCCCCCAAAAATTGGCAGTTTTGCGATTTTTTCAAAGCTTTAATTTTCACAAAAATAACCTAATGGGGGTTTCTATACGAGAAATCGATTGTGCACATCCCATATCTTGAAAATGCTTCCCTGATTCAGGAAAGACATTTGTTTATTGAAGCGCAACTATGCCCAGGGAAGCAGTTTTTCGATGTGACCGCACTCTGGGAGTACTTATCTCTCCCCGTTCTAACGTAGCCCCAATTCTATCTCTTTCTCATCCTCCACTTTTTAGATGCAAAAGGCCTTTCCCCAGCAGCTCAACAACAAGTCGCCGAACTGCGTGACAAGGTTCAAGATATGCTATTCCAAATAGTCAAAGAGCTACACCCTGTCTTCAATGCAAGCTCGAGATTTGGAAACCTGTTATTACTACTACCGACGATCACGGTACGACATAAAAAATGTTGAACGACAAAAATTTGCATATTTAGACGCTTTCTGGAGTGATGTTTGAAAATATGCAATTCTGCCAAGTTTTCGGCACCAGAACGAACTTTGAGCCGTTGCTGAACGAGCTGTTTGATGACATGAAACAAGAAGAGACGCTTATAACATCGTCCACGATGACACCTCCAATGATGGAGAATCCGGGAGAAATTTGTCTAGCGGTACGAACTTAGCTCGCTTTAAAATAAATCCCGATTTTTAGGCCATAGCTCCATCAACATTTACAAAATGTCTTCCAACAACTTCAGCTGAAAAAGTCGATTCGTCAACACAAACCGACTCTGATGAATGCTCTTCACCGCTGACTAGCTTCTCATCCGGCTCTATGATCAGCAATTTTTCACCGCAAGACCAATTTTCTCCACAAGATCATGTAAGTGCTTTACTCTTATTGTTTTACCTAATACCTATATTTAAGGACGTGCTCTCAGTTGGCCTAAGTCCATTTAATGGGTTACTCGATGACAACCTAGTTGATTCAACTTTCTCACCGGATGCAGCCTTATTTGATCCGAACTCATGCTCTGATCTTTTTGATTTGATCTAGAGAATTTTCTTTTAGAAATCATAGGCTATTTTAGAATAGTTAATAGTCACGTCGGTATATAGCAAGTTTTTGCATGATTACACAGGCAAGGGGCACGGGGACACATGCCCCAAACCTGAAAAATAAAATTCTTAAAGAGGGTCCAAATCATGGTCTAATCTCCGACAAAAAATTTTTGTATAATTTTATGCGAGGAATCGAATGAGCGCATTCCTACAGTGTGAAAATGCTCTCCTGACCCTAATTCAGCGAAATCTTCGTTTTTCGAAAGATTTTCGCTGAATTAGGGGGTGTACGTATATTTATGCAACGCAGTGTATTAGATATCAGATGTGATTTTTTTTCGTTTTATTTTTAAAATTTGCTAATTTAGTTGTAACAGTTGAGTGTATTTATAGTTAATAGGAAATGCCATAAATCTAACTAAATTTTTTACAGATAGATCATAGTCAAAATATCTATTTTCTATAAATACATCCGATTTGAAACTTTTTTAATTGTTTGGTTTGACATTTAAGGGACAACAAATTAGGGACCATATAAAAATTATACTATGAGAATGTCATACAAATTCCCGAGGGTAATCCTCGGTGAATTCTATCATTGTGCCTAAATCGTGTCACATGATGCGATTTGGGAGGGGATGAAATCAGGGTTCCTCGATTTTGAAATTCGCAATTAATCGAGTTCAAGTTGGATGTCAAAGTAACGAAAATTTTCAAAAAGTTTTTTCACAAACCCCTTGTTGAATTTTTTTTCAGCAGGGGGTTTGTGAAAAAACTTTTTGAAAATTCGTTACTTTAACGATCAAATTGAACCCAATTAATTATGTAAATTTCCAAATCTGGGAACACTGTATGAAATTAGTCAATGCCAAACCATAGTATATCCATTTTTGTTTCTATAATTACTTAGAACTTCACTTATTAGATCAATTTTCGAATTACTTATGTCTAGAATTCTATCAACATTTTCATTTTTTTCTAACTTCGCTTAGTTATGTTTTACGTAAAAATCTGTATTGATTTTTCCGAATTTTTTAAATTTAAAAATGACGTATCTTTGTGTACGAAATATGGAAAGTTTTGGCAACGGCAATCAAATTCAATAAAAATGGCACCTGGCGCACGCAGTAGCGTATTAAGGCAATGGTGGGTGCCAAAATTTGTCAGGGGATGAAAAAATCATTAGGGGGGTACCCAGTAGCGTAATTAGGGGCTCGGCCATCACCGAAATCCGAAAAGTTTTTCCTAATGGTCCTTATGTTTTTGTTCAAAATTTTTTCAAAAGATCTAATAGTATGATTTTTCATCAAAAATCGTGATTTTCTTAGCAATTTCAGCAGCGACGATTTTTCTGATCGGAAAAAATAAACAATGGCAGATCAAAAATTAAACTTCACGCTAATGCTTATTGACTACTGCTTAGTCAATAAGCAGTAGCATGAAGTTGGATTTTTGATCTGCCATTATATATTTTTTCTGATCATCTCGTAGCGGCTATGCGACAGCCCACAACTCACAATTGAAGAAATTTTTTGATTTTGACCACATGAAAGTGGAGAAAATCGACAGTTTATCAAAAAAATTGTGAGATGTAGACGACATCTCACAAATTTGTTGATTTGAGTTGTGGTTTTCTAGAGACGTCATTTTTTAACCTTTTTACCAATGCTTATTCTTAAATTTTTATTTAATAAAATTTTATTCAAATATTAAANAGATGTAGACGACATCTCACAAATTTGTTGATTTGAGTTGTGGTTTTCTAGAGACGTCATTTTTTAACCTTTTTACCAATGCTTATTCTTAAATTTTTATTTAATAAAATTTTATTCAAATATTAAAAATCAACAAATAACAATTAACTCAACAATTCAACTACAATGTAACAAAATTTAAAATATCATAATTATTCTTTATCGGAATCTTCTTCTTCTTTCAATGAGTCAATATATTGAACAGCACGTTGTTTGACCTGCAAAAATTGGGGGTTAAACAAAAAAAAAGAGGTTTTTAAAAATGGAAATATACCATTTTTAAGCTGTCTTCATCACCAAACTTCTCTTCGATTTCTAACCATTTTTTGAAAATATTTCGCATTTTGTGACCACCTAAGTTGGAAGAAGACGCTGCTCGTTCGAAGATTCGTCTAAAACATTTATTTGTAGAATTATCTTTAACTAATTGTAAAAATAGTACAATCGATATAAATGGTGACAAATTTGTCACCACAAACAAATTTTTATCGAGCCCAAGATTCGCATATTTAAGACTGGTGAACAAATTTTAATTTGTGTAACTTTTTCACTAGTCAAGAATCGTACCTAGCTTCATCCAAATTCTCAAATTTGACAATCATGTCTATATAAAGAGTCCAAATATGAATCTTCTTAGGATAGGTCTCCAAAATTTTCTCAAACATAGTTTTTCCTCTTTCGATATCACCAAATTTGTATTCCATAGAAGCAAAACGGCTCAGTACTGCTAAGTCTAAAAATTGGGAATACAGGGTGGCGCACAAAAAACCGGACACTTTAAAGAAACGTGTTTTTTTCGACAGTCTTCAATCGAAACTTCAAACTTTTCATTTTTTCGACCTATTTCTCATCTTTTTTGTTATTTTTACACTTTTCGTTGAGTTAATTGTTTGATTAAAGACTTTTTGTCGCTACTGTAACTCCTAGGGGTTTTTGAGTGCATAAAATTTGTATGTAATAATCAATTTTTAACACTGAATTTTGTAATGTAAAAATAATCTACGTTGAGTTTTCGGCAGCGACTGTAGAGCCCTTTGGAGAAGGTCACGTGCTTTCGTAGTATGTCCATTTTCCAATAAGAATTGTCCGTACATAAACCAAACTTCTAGGTCTTCATGGCGGAATTTTTTCAACATTGTTTGATATAGTTCGTCAAGCTCCTGAGAAATCACCAACTTGGATTTGTAAAATGACTTCAAAATCAATTTTTTGTTCCAAAAAAGAATAAATTTTAACAAAAGATAAGATTTGCTACAATCTATAATACGTTCCAAAAAACCACCATTTGGTCATTTTTTGGCGAAATTTTTTCTCCAAAGTGACTCATGGGTATTTTTGATTGCGTGAATCGAAAACCCTTGAAAATGCCTTCCAGCCCAAGAAATATCCAATTTTCATTTTTTTAATAGTTATTTTCGACAGGAATTCCTACTTGAAAATACGAAAATTGGCTATTTCATGGTCTGGGAGGCGTTTTCAAGGTTTTTCGATGCGCACAATCGATTTACCGCATAAAACCCCTAATGAGAAAAAATTTGTTGAAAAATTTTCGCCAAAAAATGACCAAAGGCAGTTTTTTGGGAACACCCTGTACCTCATTCATTTTCTTATTCGCATAAATCTTAGCCAATTGTTTATGCATTTTCAAAGAATCACAATTCTTCGTAGCCCTCTCAAAGATTTCTTTCAACGACTCTGGTGTTCCAGTTATAACGTCCAAGTTCAAATAAGCCGTCCAAATATTTTGTCTCTCTGCTTCTTCTCTGAAAAATCCAGTTTTAGTTTAAAAAATTCAAAAATTTACCGAAAATGGATGACATCCAAAGCACGTTCGGCAATAAATCTGGCTTTGTCGGGGTCGTTCTTTTGGAGGAAGAAAGCCATGTACTTGATCCATAAATTTGAAGAGTTCGGGTTTCCAGTTACTAAACGATCGAAGTCGGTTTCCGATTGTGGGCTGTCGGTGTCATGAATTTCTTGTTCACGTCCAAAAATAAGCTTTTCTTTTTCAACTAAGAGGTCTTCTAAGTCTAAAAAATATGTTAAAAGTTTTAGCTTCAATAAAAAGTTAATCGGAAAAATAAGCAAGTAATCAATTTATGAGCAAGGAATCTATTTTTTTGAGCTCAAACATGTTTTAAAACACAAAAATCTAACAAATTACTTATAAACTTTGCACTTTCTGTAGTATTTTCACCACCATCCTCTCGTTTTAACATATTTTTCCTCTCATCTTCATCCTTTTCTTTATCTTCACGTCCAACCGCAGCCATTTCTTCCATACTGAACCCTTTTAGAGACCAATCAAATCCGGGATCATGAATCTCAGGTTTTCGCTCCAGCGATTTCTCATTTTCCTTCTTAGCTTTTGTAGGCGACTGAACTATAGCAATGGTATATCCAGCAGCACGTGATTTTTTCTCGGCTGTAGTGAGGGAGGAATTTGATTCGAGACTTAGGGTTCGTTGGCGTTTTGAGCGGCGCTAAAAATCAATGCAAAAATTCTTCGTACACAAAAATGTAAGAAATTGATTTTTTTTCAAAATTATGTTCAATTGATTTTGGAACAACAAAAATTTGCATAATTATGTTTGAAAAAGCANATCAATGCAAAAATTCTTCGTACACAAAAATGTAAGAAATTGATTTTTTTTCAAAATTATGTTCAATTGATTTTGGAACAACAAAAATTTGCATAATTATGTTTGAAAAAGCACACTTTCACAACTGAATCTTCTGTAGCACGACAAATATGCTCCTTATACAATAACTTTATCTTATCCTCAGAAACATTGATCACGTCCACCAAAATTAAATCGTTGATCACAAAAGTTTCTTCGCTGTAAAAATTTAAAAATAAACAATTTTCAAAGAAGATATCTTCACCTTTTGAGTCGTCCCAAAACACCGGGTGAAATTTCTACAAAAATTCCAACTTCAGATATAGATCTAACATAGCCGCGTAATGATAGGCCCGATTTTATTTCTTCGGATATGGATCGAATAAGAGGATTTGGGTTCGATTTTTTCGATAATGATTTAAAGCGCTCTTGAGTGATGAGATTCCATTCTGAAGAGGATTCATCATAGGACCAAACAATTAGATTAAACAGCTAAAAATTTGAGCATGAATATATCATGTTGTGTAAGGGCTGTAGGAGCTCCGAGTTTCCGAGAGGGCTCAGGTCCAAAACAAACCTGATTATATCCAAAATAACTCTGTAGCTCGTCTGCAGATTTAAAATCATTCAAAATTCCAGTTGGCGTAAGAACTCCTTTCTGTCCATTTGCTAGTCCAAAACCGATTTTTAAAGGCGATTCCTGAATCGTGTCCACGCGACCAAGAATTTTTGTACCAAATTCTGGGGACTCAGCTTGAACCAAGCTCAATTGAAGATATCTAGTTTTCACCGCTTTGTTGATTCCGATTACTCGTCCAATTGCTAGTTCACCTTCTTCAAAATCCAAGTCTATCATGCTCTGAATGGGTTTCTCGATAGGGTTGGGGATCTAAAAATTCGATCATAAATAGCTCAAAAATTCGATTTTTGAGCATTTATTAGGTCCAAAATTTTATGGCACATACAATTTTATTCAATCTCTCTCTAGGTACCAACGCATAAAACAACGGATTTATTTCACCAGAAACCAATTTTGCATTTCCTCTCCCACTAAATTTCGTCAAAAACACCGGCAAATTAGAGCCATGCACGAATTTCTCTTGATATCCAACAATAGATTGCTTCTTTCGAGTCTCTTTCAACTTCTCTGGGTTCATTGTGCACTCCACAAACCGATGGGTCTGAAAAAATGAATTGAAAATTTGTGGTGAACAGTGGCGTACGCAAGGGGATATGAGGGGGTGCGGCTGCAAAGAAAATGCAAGTGATCTGGAGTAAATTCTCTCTTGTTTTTCATAAGATTTGATGAAAAATTGATTTTTTTCAAATTTCGTTTTATGTCAAAATCGAAATTTAGTGTCGAAATCTGAAATCGTGATTTCATGGCATCACACTATTTCCGACTGACCGCACCCCCTTAAGGGCCAGCGTACGCCACTGGTGATGAATAAAAATATCCAACCCCTTTCTCTTCCATAAGCTTGTTCTTCCCTGGTTTAGATATCATCTTATGATTTCCGACTTGGATCACTTTAACATTGATAGATTTTCCGGAATATTTCTTCAAAAATTCACGAATTGGGACACTTCCTTCTTCGTAGTGAGATAAGTCTAGTTCAGAAGCGTGAAGACGACCTAAAATTTACCATTAGTTTTTTTAACAAACAACCACATACCAACACTCCCTTTTAAATTCAATTCCACTGCCGTATCTGGAGAGCATCCACCATAAGGCCATTTTCCCACAATAGTTGCCGTATAAATTTGGAAAATCTTCGCCGGCTTGGACTTCTTCAACAATGTCGTTTTGATCTAAAGAAGTGGATTGTTGCAAAAATTTTGAATGGATACCTCTTTTTTAGATTTTTTATCATCGGTAGACTTATTTTTTTCTTGACTAGTTTGAGGTATAAATTTGGACTCGTTTTCATCACCAAGAGATAAGACCATTCTTTCTCGTTCTACATCAACAGCTTCGATTCGAACTTTTAAGGGCATGCCAATTCTGAAAAAATGGATGTCAAAAAATTGGTTTTTGATTCAAAAATGATATCTAAAATGTCATAATTTGATGTTTCTAACGTAAAAATGCATTTTTCCAGCTAAATATTTGCTCAAAGAGCTAAATACTTACGATAAAAAAATTGATTTCAGAACTAAAAATCTGCTCAAAATCGATCGTAGAGCTAAAATCTGAAATCTCTATTTCAGAATAAGCTGCTCAAAATCAATCGTCGAGCTAAATTACCGCTTAAAATCGATCTTCAAGCTCGACTTTATTACAGAGTGTAGCAAAAAAACGCGAAAAATGGTCATTTTTCGAAAAAATTTTTCTAAAAACATCATTTCTAGGGGTAAAAATAGCTGAAAAACACGGATTAAGTACATCAGCAAAAATTGTATAAATAAAATCATACTCAAAACTAGTCAATTTCTTCACTTCAGCCTCTCTCAAAAATCCACCAACTCGGTTGAAAAATGTTATAACTAATCCACCATCATCATGTTGTTTAACGACAACCCCAATTGCAATAGCTCCAACTAGGCTATCGGAATACTCGGTTATGATCTTCTCAGTGGAATTCACCATAGAAGTTTTAGCTGTGAGAATAATCTTATTTGTTTCTTGATTCACAAAAAGAACACGGCATTGTAGTTTTTGACCTAAAAAATAGGTAGATTTAATAATACAATAATCAAAAAATGGCCCATAACAAGAACACAGATTCAAATAACGCCAAATTTCCAAAAAGTCTTACAAATTTTGAAGCTACTATACAATAGGGGGGGGGGAGGGTCACCCACGTGAAAAATTTTTTCTGGAAATAACCCCTCTAGGGGTAAAAACATGCGGGAAATCCGAATTTGACATTTTCAAATTGAAAAGACACTTTCCTGATTCAAGGAAGGCCTGTGTATTAAAGCAAAAAGTTGCAAAAATCAACCCCCCCCCCACCATCCATCTATGCTTGTAGATACCTCAGAATATTCTAGAACTAAGTCAGGATGAGCATGAAGCAGCCCAGGTAGCTCGGAAATGTTTTTTTACCGCAAAATCCCCTTAGAACCAATAGCGTATCCAGGATTTTGAGTTTTTTGATTTAAGGGAGGAGCAAAACCCCAAATTTTTTCAATTCATCGGGGCCCCCAGACTTGAATAGCCCCAATAAAATGACATAAAACTACATGATAGTAGAACATAAAATAACATAACACAAAATAAAAAAATCTGCTTAAAAATTCTACCACGTTTAAAGTGTTTCGCCCAAACACTAGTTTCTCTATCCAGTACATGCATCTTTGGCACCAAGCCTCTTAAATCTTCTCCAAGCTCCACCAAAAGCCCGGCTGGCTTGATTTCAACTATTGTAGCAGTGACTTTTTGACCGGGCTTAGCATGTTCGGACGACAAAATTTTCTGCTTCAATACCTCTTTTTTCGTTGAGACGATTAAGAGTCGTTCTATGGAATGGTAGGCAATAATTCGACAGTTGTGTTCTGAGCCAGGAGTGAATTTTTTAACTAAAAAATAGGTGTATACAAAAGTGTAAAGACGAAATCAAATTTTGAGCTCAAAAATTGGATCTGAGGCGCAGATTTTTGCGCCTCAGATCTGACAACCCTATACTTAACATTTCAACACATACTATTCTTTTCATAATCATCAATCATAACCCGAAACATTTTTGCTGTCAACAATGATGGCTTTCCATCAGCCTCTTCTATAGTAAACAAAACATTTCCTTGTTTATCCAGCCCATAGACAGTACAAGCCACTTTTTCACCAATTTTATAGGGCTAAAAAATCGTCTAAGTAAAAAGATGGATGGCTCACTTGAGCAACTAGTCGTTTTTCCGGCTTACTCAAGGACACAATATCAGGGTGTGCAGAAACCACCAGAATATTTGAATTTGGCATACAACATAGTACTGTGACGCGGAGAGACTTGGCAAATCGTGAGATATCCAATCGAAGTCTTGGAGGAAGGTGGATTTTCCAAAGAAATGCTTTTAGGTCTAAAAAATTGAAGTTACGAGTTACAACAAGCACTAACCATTTTTCAATCCAACAAAAACCCCATCACCAACTACTTTTTCTGGACTCGCATGCAAAATCGTCCCGGGCATAAGATTATTCAAGTTCAATTTTTCATCTTCAAATGTATCCATTTCTGGATAAGCTGACAGTCTGATAACTCTAGCCGATTCACCAGAATCTCCTTTAACACGGAAAAGGATAACTTGTCCAATGTGGAGTTTATTCAAAGTAAGGTAAGAAGGTAGATCATCATTGGAAACGAAGCCATTGATTTTGCTTGGAAGTCCGAGGTCGATTACAGCGCCTAAAAAGGTAGTTTAAAAAAAATCACGGAGACTGACCTTTTTCTTCGATGCTCATCACAGTTCCATTTATAACTAAGCCATTCTTTAAGCTAGCTGATAAAAGATGAGAATTCACAGCACTGGGGTCGATACTAACTTCGGGTTTTCTCAAATGTCGTGGGCCTAGAAAATCAGATTTTACGTAAAAAAATAGCCCAATTAGTTATAGCAGTCAAAAAATCACAGCAAAAAAGTCTAGTAAACCGAGAGTAAAAAAAAGTCAAAGTGCTAGAATTGGTTTTTAGGTAAATTTGTTAAAAAGACCGAACATTTAGGAATTTTTCGGGGAACACTACAACAAATGGTGGATCCTCCTCACCTTCTTTAGCAGCTTCTTTTATAACTTTAAACGCAAAAAATTGCCCAATTTTAAAAATATCCTCAAGAGTAAAAGAAATTTCCTTTTTCGCAAGAATTTCGTTAAACTTCCGGCTGATTTGGTTACAATTGACCGTCACTTGAATTCCTTCTACACTTTCCAATAAAACATTTGTATCATGGATCTAAAACACAAAATTACAATCGTAAAAAAAGAACAAATTTTACTTCTTTTATACACCCAAGCCCTCTCAAATCTTCCGTAAACAAATCCACTGTAAAAACTCTTCGAAAAACCTTGGCATAAACTGAGTCTTCATCATCATTTTTCGTGGCAACTGCTTTTTTCTTAAATTAGCAAAATAAGAAAAGAAAAATTCCAAATTTCTTACCGTTGGAAGTTTGGACTCATTTTCGTTCGCAAATTTTCTTTTATTGGAAAAACTTTTCTCGGTAGATTTTTTGAAAGGTGCAGAAACGGGTGCACCACCGCGTGGAAAATCAATTTCTACGTCTGGCATACTAAAAATTTTTACTTTTTTATTTTGAAATAAAACTTTAAAAATACAAATCCGATTTTTCGCTTTCCAAAAAAATTCGCGATCTTTTTTTCGTGCTTGAATAGTAAAAAAATAAAAGCAGTTGGTAGCTATTGTGAATCAAGAGGCCACACTAGAGTAAAATCGAAATAAAAATTTTTTAAATGACATATTTAGGGGTAATTTTATGCGAAAAATCGATTGCGCGCATTCTCGAAGTGTGAAAACCTTTGTTTGACCCTTAAAAATTGAAAAATACGTATTTTTACCCATATAAAAATGTATTTTAACCCATATCTTCACTATTTTTAGGCTAAAAAATCGAAAATAAAATTTTTTTCAATAATTTTGTTTTCTAAAAAAATCCGCTGATTAGGACGTTCGATTGAGAAGGGGTCCAAAAATATTTTTTCCATATCAAAATATGACTATTTATGTCTCTGAGGCCCGAAAATCAAGTTTTGAATCGATACCATATAAAAACATTCTTTTTAATATTGAGTTGATCCAAAAGTTCATGCACTTCACTTTTCTCTACCAATTTTTAATTTTTCAAAATGACCCAATTGGCAATGCTGTAGCCAGGATTTTTTTAGGGGGAGTAACTTTGGCAATAGGATGGAACATTCCTAACCGATTTTGCGGATTCTACACAAATTTTATTCGAAAATGGTTGTTTTTTATGAAAATACTCGGAAAATTAAGATTTATTTGAAAAATTTGGACATTTTTGGTGAAAAAAGGGAAAATTTAGAAATGATGATTCAAAAAAGAGCATTTTATTGAAAACGAAGGTGGAGATTATTAGAGAAGCGGCGATCAAAAGCATCCATTTCTTGGCAACAAAGCATGGCATTACGCGCACGTTCATTCGACGAATTCTGGTCGACAAGGATCAGATAATGAAAGCGGTTGAAGATGGGGTGTGCGCTAAACGGGTACACCTGTGTCCGGTAAAGTACGAAGATGTGGAAGTGTGATTGCTTTCGTGGATAAAAGACGTGCTCAGCCGGAATATTCCAATTTCCGACGAAATGTTGAAGGTCGGATGTTTTTTGTTTTTAACTTTGCCGTCATTTTAGGAGAAAGCGCTTCAGCTCGCTAAAAGCTTCGGGGTTTAAACGACTTCAAGGCCAGCGACGGATGGTTGACTCGCTTCAAAAGTCGGGCACGCAATCTGCTGGAAAAGAGTCCAAAGTGAAGCGGGGAATATCGACCTGGTCGTGCTGAATGAGTGGCAGCGAACGGTTTTGGATGTGTCTCTCAAGCAGTTTTCGCCCTACGACGTCTACAACGCCAATGAATTCGGCCTATTTTGGCAGCTTCTACCGAACAAGACGTTGACTACCGAATAATAACGTGTTTGATATTTTGTCAATCGTTTTAACGATTTTTATCTATTTTCTGACACTTTGTAAGATAAAAAATCTTTATTTGAACGTTTTGAATTTAAAAAACAACAAAAACACTTTAAAAAATGTTCTTTTTGCAAAAAAACGCGTTCAAAATTCGCATGAATTTGTAAAAAACTCGCTTTAAGCCCCCCCTTCAACTCGCTTTAAGCCCTCTTCTCTTGATGGGGCTTAAAGCGAGAGTTGATATCAAAAATAATATAAGCAAAAAAAGAATTAATCTATCACTCTATAATTAACTTTAATCGATTTCTTTCCACGATTGACTTTAATTTTCGGAATTTGAACGCCTTTCAATTGGTTCAAGCTTTGAACGTGCGTACCGCCACAAGGACCCGAAAAATAGTGACCAATGCTAATCAAACGCAAAGTGGGAGCCTTTAAGTACATTGGATCCAACTCGCCACCACACATTTCTTTTGCTTTCTCTTGAGATACATCCAAATCAATTATAACAGGGACGTCTTCTGTTATAAATTCTTTTGCTTTTTCTTCAAGTTTGGTTTTGATGGATTCAACTTCGGAATTTTCAACTTCACCAACATACTCTACAAATGGTCCATCGGGGAAGTGGTAGCCTTTCCCAGCCTTCCAGTTATAACCCAACACATTTAAGCAGGCGTCGATCAAGTGTCCAGCACTATGAATTCTTGAATATAACAGCCGTTGGTTTTCATCAATTTTTACAGTAACTAAGTCTCCGGCAGAGAAAGACTGACCAGAAAACTGGCCAATATGATGGATACAATTGGTATTTCTATCCATACGAACATCTGAGATATGAAAGGAACTATCTCCATTTGTGATCATGCCACCGGTGTCGCTTGGTTGTCCACCGCCTTGAGGATAGCAAACAGTTTGATCTAGAATGACGGAAAATATTTTTTACGCACAAGGCCTAAGCTTAGGCCTAAACCTAAGCCTAAGCTTAGGACTTAGGCCTAAACCTAAGCTTAGGCATAGGCTTAAGCTTAGTCTTAAGCCTAGGCCTTGTGCGCAAAAAAATACCAACCTAGAATGACTATGTAATAATTTGGTTTTTTGTATTCGCTTGCTTCTTCGACCGATTGGACAGTTGATTGGCATTCGATCCTCGAAGAGCTTTCATAGTATAGAGGAGTTGTTGGAGTCGTCATTTGTAGAATCGGCGAATTAAAATATTCTAAAAAGATGTTTTAAAATATTTGAAAAAAACGTTATAGCGAAAGAAATAAAAAACGAAGTGAAGAAATTTTTTGGCACAGTTTTAAATCTATCCCATGTCTCATATTCCCATATCACTGTCATCTGCCACCAGTCCCTTGTCACATGTCTACTGTACCCGATCCCCGGTAGAGTTGCGGATCCGGATCAGTTAGGGCCGCCACTAATACGTTCGGACGGCTCCCGAACGGACTTTAGTTCACTAATAACTTCACTAATTGCGTTCGGAAACATCACTAATAGGCGTTCGGACACGTTCAGAAACGTTCGGATGCGTTCGGGCGCTCGTCCGAACACGTCAGAATGTTTCTGAACGCGTCCGAAAGCCTATTAGTGATAAATTAGTGAAGTCAAAAATTTCCGAACGAATTAGTGGCGGCCCTTAGAGCCAATGATTTTTGGTGGGTCTAATCCATGCCTGAAGGTTTTCGGAACCGGTTCCGAAAACCTTCGAACTGTTATTCAAAAATTAAAAAAACGCGTAAAATTTGATAAAAAGTGACCAAAATCGTAAATATTTGGTCATTTTTTAACAAAAAAGACCTTTTTATGTTAAAAGTTTAAATTTTTTTAAATGTCCATAAAATCTAAGAAACAGCCTAGCGATTTTTAGTGGATCCAGACCCGAACACACTGCCAATACCCCCCCCCCCCCCCCCCCAAATGGGGGGGGGGGGGGGTTACCGCCCATTGCCTAAAAAATTTTTCGAAGTGGAAATCCCACCGCCCAACGATTTTGATTCTTGGTGGGGGCGGGGGTTAGAGGGTATGGAGCAAAGACGAATGAATTTGGAGCCTGACCCAGAACTAAAAATTTTTGTACCGTCGGAACCGGACCCGATAAATTTGAGACCCGTTTAGACCCGAACAAGTTCGGAGAAAATAATAAATATTAAAAATATTTTCTATGAAACAATCCATTAATTGATAAAATATCGATGGAATAACTCATAATGCCAATTGTTTTCGTTGTAGTGTTCAACTTTAATAAAGTCGGTGTGAAATTTTTATTAATAAATTAGCATATAAAAAGCATATAAAAAATTATCTTAAAACAAATTATTAACCAATTCGAACAGCTTTTCCATTGATCATCTTCATTCTTCTAATATAACGACTTTTGGACGCGAATTTACGCATTGGCATCGTTAACTCCTTCTTTTCTACGCCTCCACCTTGTTGCTCATTACAATAAGCACAACAATAAGTACTAGTAGCATCGCATGATCTAGATTGACATAAAACCATGTCTAACCCTGCTGTTTCTGTGTTGCACCCGTAATTTTTCCATACTAAATGAACTCCATCATCCGAGTCCATGACACCACAACGAGTTGTTCCATTCGGATATCCTTGAGCCCAATCCGAGTATCCGGAAACCTGAAATTGGATACAAATTTTTTTAAGAAAAAATTTACTGGAAAGTCAGTACGATCATAGTCGTACCAAGACCATTGACCTTGTTGATTTTTATGCAAGCCGATGTAGAATGGATATTCGGATTGACCTGTAAACGGATCGATTCCCATCCAAATACCTAAGGTTGAAATGAAAAGTGAAACTAGCTTTTTCTTACTTTCAATGTACTTGGTCCTAGCACTGTCCAAAATAAATGCGGGGACTGTTTCTTCATAATTTTCCCACATACACATATCAATCGTATCATTCGGGTACTGTCCTTCCCAACTCCCCAAAATTATGCATTCAGCAGCTTTAGTGTATCTCTTATTGACCTGATCATAATATACATAATTTGGACCCAAAATTCCTCCACAGTAACAGTTAGCTAAGAAATGATAACGTCAAAAAATGTTATTCTTCAAACCTTGAAGTATAGACCATGTTAGATCGTTGGTTAAACTGTTACTTGATCCTGTTAAATTATACATGGGCACATTTATAAGTGGATTAGTCGTGATATTGTTCAAAAAATTTGTTAAACCTTGATCGGCGGTATTAAAGTTAACTGTAATTAAAGTGCCATCATCGAAGAAATCTGTTTCTTCGATGATCATCGGGATGTCTTGCAACCCAACCGAGCTAAAAAAAGAAGCAAATCGACATTTGAGGCCCTACCAAGGGCCGACTTTTAGAGACCCGACATTTCTTCCTACTCCGATTTTTTTATTCCTCCCGATTTAGTGTCGGTGCCTTAGGACCAGCCCAGTAAGTTACAATTATATGAAAAAATTATATATTCAGAAAGATCATGAAAAATTGAGCATTTTTTGTTTTTACGGCATGCTCTGAATCGTTGTAGTTTTCGAGATAATTGCGTTTGAAATTTTGAATTTGTTACAAGCTCTTCGTTGTAATACACAATTCAAAAAAGTTTGTGTATTACAACGAAGAGCTTGTGAACAAATTCAAAATTTCAAACGCAATTATCTCGAAAACTACAACGATTCAGAACATGCCGTAAAAACAAAAAATGCTCCATTTTTCATGATCTTTCCGAATATATCATTTTTATATGATTGTAACTTACTGGTACTGGTCCTTTAAAAGTTTGACCTCAAATATCAACTCGACAAAAAAGTAACCTCTAAGAACACCATAAAAAATTACTTTGCTGCCGCTGCGAATACAATCATCGCGGTAGGCCTCAAATAATAATACGAGATTGAGCAATTATAGAATGTGGTACAATTCGTTCTGAGATAGAATGCTTTTGCGATGCCCCTAAAAAATTTTTTGTAACGATACTATATAGTTCTTACTCGAATAAGTTAGCTTGTTGAGTGTTAGAAGCAGTAAGCCCATTTAAAATAGCTGATACATCGTTAACACTATTGATATCTGTAAAGTTAGCAGCAATTGTCGATTGGGTGTCGTAGGTGACGACTGCAACGCGAGTGTTTCGATAGCCTTGGGAGATATCAGCTTGGTTCCCAATAGAGAATTTTGATAAGACTAATGCGAGAGTGGTACTGATCTGAATTAAATTTTACTTTATGCCAAAACGGTAAGTAGTGGGTGGCGCAACCTGGGCATAATCTAAAAATCGAAAAGTTTTTATCTCACTTACAATATCCCTGAAAATTACAATTTTCGTATATCTTGACATCTAGGGAGGAGGCGGGTAAAAAGCCTAAGGATCCTAGACAAAAAAGTTTGTGTATCTTACTTTTCTCAAATTCGAATTCCCCATATTAGCGCTTGTATCGATTACAAGAATTACGTCAACATAGGCAGTCGACGAATTTGTGGAACATTGTCTTGTACCATTCGACGCTTCCACATGTGCTAAATTTAACAAAGACTAGGAAAGAATTTGATAACTTACGATATTTTCTATCTAAAACAGCAGCATTCGTTGCTATAAAAAATACAGAAAAGACTAGAGAGTAGAACTTCATAACAACGACAAGCTAACAACAATTGTTTGTTAAATGATAAGAAGATGCAAATATACATGGCTTCAATTAAAATCATGATATTATTAGATTAGTGCTTTTGCATGAGATTAAAATTATCGAATCTTCATAATGGTAAACATCAACGAATTCACTAATGGAAATTCATTTTGTATCAAACGTTTACTGATAAAAAAATCATTAAAGGAATATGCTATTCACATTCTCGAAAAGTTTTTTCGGGATTTGTAAAAGTTGTTATTTACGTCATTCTTAACTTTTTTTACTGAAGAAAATTTTTTCGAGAATGGGTAATAAATGGGACACCCCCTTTAAAAAATTGCACAGAAAGTCTTCAAATTTATTCTTAAAAGTAAGAATTAGGGACTAATCTCTGAAATTTTTTTCAAAACAGCCTATATAGGGGTAAAATCATGCGAAAATCGATTGCGCGCATTCACGAAGCGTGAAAATTCTTCCTTGACTCTGATTCAGGGAAATAGATGTGTGTATTGAAGCGAAAATCGAAAAATTTTGAAATTTCTCCCTCAAAATCATATTTCTGGGGGTAATTTCATGCGGGGAATCGATTGCGCGCATTTCCAAATTGTGAAAATGCTTCTTTGATCATGATTCAGGGAAATAAGAATGTGCATTGAAGCGAAAATCCAACAAGTACTAATTTCCCTGAATCAGGGAAGCGTTTTCAAGCTTCGGAAATGTGCGCAATCAATTTTTCGCATGAAATTACCCCCAGAAATATGATTTTGAGGGAGAAATTTCAAAAATTTTCTATTTTCGCTTCAATACACACATCTATTTCCCTGAATCAGGGTCAAGGAAGCATTTTCACGCTTAGGGAATGTGCGCAATCGATTTTTCGCATGATTTTATCCCTATATAGGCTGTTTTGGCAAAAAATTTTTCCAGAGATTAGTCCCTAATTTTTACCCCTCCCCCTTTAAAATAAAGTCAAACAAAGGTTTTCACGCTTCGGAAATGCGCGCAATCGATTTTTCGCATAAAATTAGAGTCGCAGACCCAATATATAATGGTCAATATACCATGATCTATATACCAATGGAAAGCTGGAGTCGTGAGCTACAACTTTTATTTGAACTACAGGATGCGCAAAAAGTTCTTGCATCAAAATTGAACTTTGTTGAAATGTCAAAATAACTCAATTTATCGATGGTCAAGTTTATTTATTGATTGAATTTATTGACAGACACTTCCGTCGGCAATTCCCAATTCTCTGCTCAGCTCTCTCTTCTTTATGCCAGGATCCTTCTTTGATTTTCTGTATGTTCTCCGGAGTGCGTGAAGCGCGGACGGCCACTTCGGTGTCTGTCGTTGGTTGATCCAGTCTCGCGATCCTTTTGAGCACGTTTTGGACCGTCCTGATGGGAACTTTAAGCAATTTTTCGATGTCTTTTGTCGTATATCCTTCTGCAGCGCAACAATAGCTTCTCGTTTTTTCTTTGACATTTTAGCGTGCTAAATATTGCAAACATGGATAATTTTGGTCTCAAAAGAAAGGTGGGAGTTCAAACTTGCAAATAACACAAAAAGTTTCAGAAAATGTTTGTGTTTATATCGAAAAAATGATGACTGAAGACGCGCAAGGACTTTTTGCGCACCCTGTACATTAGCCGAAAATCACCGCAACAATGTTAAAAATAGTCATCTTTAATTTTTTTTTGAGGAAAAAAATTCGCATAAATTTCAAAGATTAGCATTTTTCTCGAAATTTGCATAAATGATGTACCATGNTTTTTTGAGGAAAAAAATTCGCATAAATTTCAAAGATTAGCATTTTTCTCGAAATTTGCATAAATGATGTACCATGATCTATATACAATTGTAAAGCTCGGGTTACCAGCTATCCAATGGTGAGTCGATCATGTCTCAACTCCATTCTTAAAGGACCATCATTTCTCGAAATTTTATGTTTACTCATTTTTTCTTGTCTAAAATGAATCATTTTTCCAACCAAAAACATTTCTTATGTTTTGCCTTTTTTATGCACAAAACACTCTGTTGAGAAAACTAACGAGACTGGAATTTTTTCTCTATTTTTTTTACCATAAAATATAATGTCCTTTTTATAAACTTTATTTTTCGTTACTTTACTTTTTACAAAAACAGTTGTTACGAAATTTATGGATAGATCAGGAACAAAGAAAAACAACTGACTTTATCTCTCGTTTTTTACGCTTTAGTAACAAAGGATAGAAATTGAAAAGCTTATTGTGCATTGAAGGTGCATGTGATTTTTATGTGTTGTTCGATGAGCTAATGGGAAAAAGGAAAAGTTTTGCAACAGGGGATGTCTCGATTTTGAGATTCGCGGTTTTGATAAGGGATCGTTGGTTTAGCTGTGCTTGATCAGCAACAGATCATGCCTTGGACCAATGAAGTGAAAAACTATTTGGGGAATGAGAAAGACAGGAGGAAGGGACAAGCACGCAAGAGATGAAGTTGGAAAAAATGGCTAAAGGAAAAATTCATTCCCATTGGATTTTATTGGATTTTCTAATGCTAAATTCTTATTTTGTCTTTTACAAATTTTATTCTTTCTCGTATTTTTTCTATTTTTTTTGGTCTTTTTTCACTTATTTAAAAAATTTCTAGCTATTTTCTTGCCATGGGTAGGCTCGAAGAGTATTTACGCTGGCGTACCCATCGTCTTAGGCGTTTGTCTCCTGACGATATCGAAGATTGTATTGTTCATAACACCATGGATGACGGCCCTACGCAAATCTCGATCCACAACATCTATAGGGCACTCCAAATCTGTACTACAAAGCGTGAAATCGAAGAGTACATCGTTAAAAACATCCAAGCTATTTCACGCTATCCTTATTATGTTTATGTCGGCAAAGCGTTTCCAGACGCCCCGGATGAGGCGATCGCGTATGATATCGGTTATGACCTTGGACCATTGAAGATTTACATTTATTCACCGAACGTAACTGGTTATGGGCAACTCTTTTGGCGTGATTATTTGTAATAAGGTGAGATTTTAGTCCAAAAAATATAATAAAACATTTTTGTAGGGAAAAATTCAGAATTGCTTGTCTAGTCGCCCCAAAATTCCAGTCATTTAAACGTCAGGAGCTAGTTCGGGGGCACCACCTTTGAGAACACCACCAGCGTGTTTTTTAAATGTTTTTGAGGATTTCTCCGGAAGTACAAAGCCAATCCTGATAGTTTTGGTGTCTTTAGAAAACTGGATTTCATAGCAATCGAATGACACCAAAATTATGCCATAACTCTTTCTTGTTGAGGAGTTATTGCATAATTAGTAAAAAAATGTTAGTTTCTTGACACATTTTTTAATAATTATGCAGTATCTCCGCAATTAGAAAGAGTTATGGCATGATTTGGGTGTCATTAGATTGCTATGAAATCCAGCTTTCTAACGACATCAAAACTATCAGGATTGGCTTTGTACTTTTGGAGAAATCCTCAAAAATATAAAAAAGAAAGAAAAAACACGCTGGTGGTGTCTCCAAAAGGAACTAGCTCCAAACGTCATAATATTCTAATTTGCTGTAATATATGATTTTTTTGGAAATGGTACATTTCCCAAGTGGATATTTCCCAAGTAAAAGATGAAAAATCACAAGAGACATTTCCAACTTGGGAAATGTCCACTTGGGAAACATTTGCTTGGAAATGTCCACTTGGAAAATGTACCATTGCCATTTTTTAATAATTAAAACATTTTATATAACAAATTCATTTCTTTCGACTAAAATCCAGGCGATCTGACTCGCCTAAAATTTTGACGATTACTATTTGCTATGCTTGGTATATTGAATGTATTAGATACTGGTGCCACTATTTGAACTACTTTAGTGGAAGTTTTAAAAATAGGAAAACTTTTAATGAAGTATTCTTTTAACTCTTGATGTTTTGCTAAGTAAATAAAAATTCCAACGCATGAATTTATCCCCGAACATAAACCAATCGTTAAAGACATATATCCCAATATGACTGGATTCGAACTCGTTGTCTAAAAAAAGTAGATTTTGTTTATAATCGATTTGAACTCTAACAAGGAATAGTATTTGGTGCTAGTCGAGAATAGGTATCCAATAAAACTTTATGTATCCAATGAAAATTTATGTATCCAATGACTTTCAGGCATATTTGACTGAGTCAAATGTGCCTAGGCTTAGGTCTAAGCTTAGGAATAGGCCTAGGCCTAAGCATAGGCTTAGGCATAAGCCTAGGCTTAGAAATAGGCTTAGGCCTAGACTTAGGCCTATGCTTAGGCCTAGGTTTAGGTTTAAGCCTAGGAATAGTCCTAGGTTTAGGCCTAGACTTAGGCCTAAGCCTAGGCCTAAAAATTTGAATTTTTTTCATTGGATACATAATGTTTCATTGGATATCTATTCTCGACCAGCACCTAGTATTTCTGATCTTGTCCAAACTTTGATGCCAAAAGGTAGTGAACAAGTATGTAAGACTATTAAAAAACATTTTAGGTGCAAATGGAACGTCTAGGCCGAAATATTGAATTTCTAGAATCAAAAATACAAAGAAATGCAAAAAGAATTCGACGCATAGTGAAGTCGCACCAGTACCGTCATCTTAAAAATTCTACGACCAACTGATTGCGCCATCATGTCACTTGAAGAAAGACCAATCAATTTTTGGTATGAGTCAAAACATATTTTTTTAAATAGTTAGATTTATTTATTTTTTACATAAAATTTAAAAAAAATTTAAAATGTGTTGGCTCATGCCAAAAATTTGTTTTTTCCTTTCAAATGACATGATGCCTCAATAGGTTGATCGTAGAGTTTTTAAGATGACGATGCTGGTTCGATTCCACCATGCATCGGATTCTTTTTGCATTCCTAATTATTTTGATTTTGGAGATTCAATATCTCGGTCTAGACGCAGAGTTGGGTCCGAATCGAAGTTGGGTCCGAATCATCCAAACATAGGCTCAGATCCATCCGTCCTAAGTCCGGATGATCCGGGTCCGGGCTTGGGCCCAGTCCGGATGAAAGGACCGTCCAAGCCCAACAAGCCTAGGCCTGGGCTTAGGCCCGTTTCGACCCCTGCCTAGACGTTCCATTTGCACCTAAAATGTTTTTTAATAGTCTTACATACTTGTTTACTACCTTTTGGCATCAAAATTTGGACAAGATCAGATTCTACACTCAAATACCATAAATACTGTAATATACGCCCCGGGACGTTAATTTTTCAACCCCCTAATTTAAAAAAAATCAATAAATTTTCATCAAAAATTTTCTAATCAATCAACATCAGAAACGCTATTCGCTTAAGTTTTATATTTGTTGTGCATTTTTAACGGTTTCGGACATATCTGGGGTGGCTGATTTTTCAATTCTCTGGAGAGGGGGCGTATATTACAGTATTCAGTATTTACAGTATTATTCCTTGTAAGCAAAATTGAAATTTTGTTAACATTATATCCTAATGAAGTATCATAAAATTACTTAGATAACTTTAAAGACCTACAATTACAATCATGCCTACAATCAGGGGTATACACCAAAATATAGCGTAAGATAATAAAATTAAAGAAATCGAGTTGAAAACTTTTCGTTGGGTTTGAAGTGAATAATTGAGATTTGTATCGAGAATTTTAGTTTTTCTTGTAAGTATAACTACAGTTGATATATAATATGCTAAAAAAGAATCATGGGGTTTTATGCATATGACGTCTAGGGTGTGTTCGTTAACGAATTAATAGATTTACATGGTGATCGATAATTAGTCACCTTCATCATAAAACAGAGACAGGAAAATTTCCGTTTCACACATGTTCAAACCCCCCCCCCCAATTTTGACCCTTTGCGCGCGGAAAAAAATCATCTTGGCCCCCAAGGTAATTTAAATGCTTATATAAAACATATTTAAAGTCAGCTTATAATGTGCGCGTAAAATCGAATATCTAAGCGACTCGCGTGCAAAATTTTGATAACGGTCTCGCGCGCAGGTCTGAGAGTGGTCTTGTGCGCGGACCTCGATTTGGCTTGTGCGCAACTCTCCGCCCCCAATTTGAGAGTTTTGGGGGAGGGGTTGTGCACGTGTGTTCCGCTTATCCTATAAATCTCTATTTTACTACTTCCTTACCAAATATCAAGATAGTCATAGAGATGTTAAATATTGCATAGGCAACAATAAAAATTTTCGTTACAGAAGCACCCGTCGAACAAGTTTCGGGAGGAGAACCATCCAGATTATATGTGGCAAGCCATACATAAATACAACCACATATGAGGGAAATGGCGATTGAATTATATAATCTTATCTAGATAAGAAATTTTGTGGTGTGATCGAAAAAGATAGTAGGTATCGAAAAAAAGTCAACATACAATTTTTAAAGATAACTCGGTTTTTCTATCTATGGATTATATGAGGACAAGGGGGGGACTGTCTCCCTGACTTCTTCTTATTGGCCGAAAATATTGATGACCACTTCTTATTTGCCTCGAAAGGTTGAAAAATACATAAGGGTCCCCCTTAGAAAAATGCAAAAATAGAAGGGGGATCTCAAAAAGTCGTAATTGTTACCCCTTTTTTGGTGTTTTTTAAAATAAGAAATGGTAACACTATAAAATTGACCATTTCGTTCAAAATTTTCTAAGGACCACTTCTTATTTTGGGACCCAGTCCCCCCTCCTTACCCACGTATGCTATGAATTAAACATACATTACCAACGGGGGGACTGTCCTCCCCCCTCCTGTAACTAGCATCGAGCCAAGAGTTAAAGATTCATATAGCCTCGGAGTGGGGAAGCTGATTTGAGACTTTGGTTCCAAGTCTCAACACTATATAGCTGAGCCTTGGGATATAACCCAAAGCATAAAAATGGTTGATTGACACCATATAGCCTCGAGATAGCTTGTCCCCCCATCTTGTTCATGTATGGGATTAAATTAAGTGCTCAAACCCTTTTCCTTAGTTACCTTAGATTTATTATGAAAATACACTAATGGCTTTCTTATCGCCAAAAATCTATCCAACGCCATCGATAGCATAGTTAACTGTCCCGAGATGGCACCAAAAATCCCCGGTAAGGCCAACCCTACACATGTCAACCGATTATACTCTTTTATATCTTTTGCATTCCT
>OZJO01025662.1:0-33154 GCA_900406225.1 Acrobeloides nanus | reverse complement strand
TTTTTGAAATTTTGTAGGCTGACAATGTCGCAAAACAATCCGAGCACTGATCCAGTTGTTTTATGGTTGAATGGAGGCCCAGGGTGTAGCTCACTGCAAGGGCTTTTTGTTGAACTAGGACCATTTCGGGTGCAGAATTATGGGGCTAGTGTTGTCGAAAATCCTTATTCGTGGAATAAGGTAGTGTTTGATGAATTTCTTAAAGGACCAGTCAAAAAACACGAAAAAACACATGAAAAGTTATATATTCGGAAAGTTCATGAAAAATGGAACATTTTTTGTTTTTACGTCACGTTCTGAAACGTTATTATTGCCGAGAAAATCGCGTTTGAAGTTGGCGAATCTTGAAAAATCTATGTATTACAACGAAAACATGAACGCAGTGAAAATTCGGCATACACAATAATAGGGACGAATCGATGGGACGATGAAGGGAATTACAAGTACAATTGTCGTCCCGTTGTTGGTCATCCCGTTCATGTGTTGTTTGAACGATCGCTCCATCCCGTTCTTGTCTATGCCGACAATTCGTCCCTGAATCAATAAAAGTTGTGTGTATTGACGCGAAAATTCGAAAAAAAATTTTCGGCAGTTTTTTGTAAGTCGATGAAAAACGAAAAAATTTTTAATTTTCGCGCCAACAACTTTTATTGATTTATGGACAAATTTTCACTGCGTTCATGTTTTCGTTGTAATACACAGATTTTTTCAAAAATCGCCAAATTCAAACGCAGTTATCTCGAAAACTACAACAATTCAGAACATGCTGTAAAAACAAACAATGCTCCATTTTTCATGAACTTTCCGAATATCTATTTTTTTATAGTGTTTTAAAAAAATTTCATTTCTTGAGCAAAAACGCAATTTTTGATCAAAAATTCAAATTTTGATCAAAAAAAATTTTCCTCATCTAAAAACTGGCGTCAGTGATATGAACGTGTACGGTTTTCGTGTATGTTTACGTGTATTACACGTACACGTTCATTTTTGTATGAACGTGTACGTGTACTACACGTAAACGTTCTTTTTATATGAGCGTGTACGTGTACTACACGTACAGGTACAAGTACACGCTGTTTTTTCCGTGTACCGAATTTTTCTCATAATCCATCGTTTTTAAAGTAAAATAAAAGGAATTTTTTGACAAAAATGATATTTTTTGGTAATACACGTACACGTTTATATAATAAAGAACGTGTACTACACGTACACATACACGAAATGAACGTGTACTACACGTTGAACGTGTACGTTTAATAAAATACATTCTTACACGATAAGAACGTGTCGTGTAATACACGTTCATCATCACTGGTCCTAGTCATGGGCCTTGCAGCCCCGATTTTTTTGTTGCACTTTCTCATTGAAATAAACTATACTTTAAATTTTATAAAAATTTAGGTAGCCAACATAATTTTTATGGATGCGCCAGCTGGAGTCGGGTTTTCGTTTAATTTTGGCGGAAATTTAACTTATACCGATACCCAAGTAAGGATTATATACGTTTATACAGGGTGGGCCAACAAAAAGTAGCTTTTTTATTTTTTGGGACCCGGAAATTTATTTTTCAAAAAATGAGATCCCTGGGCGTAATGCTATGCGGGGAATTGATGATGCACATTTTCAACTCTTGAAAACGTTTACCTGACCCTGAATCAGGGAATTGAAGTGTGTGTGTATTGAAGCGAAAATCGAAAATTTTTAGATTTTTTGCCTGAAAATGAGACTAGGCGTAAGGATTATATACGTTTATACAGGGTTATATCCCTGAATCAAGGAAGTGTTTTTTGCTTTGAAAATGTCAAATTTGGATTTCCTTCATGTTTTTACTCTAAAAAGGGTCATTTTTAGGCAAAAATGTGATTTTTGCGACTTTTCGCTTCAATTCACAATACGCTTTCCCTGAATCAGGAAAATGTTTTTTGCTTTGAAAATGTCAAATTCGGATTCCCCGCATGTTTTTACTCCAAAACGTGTCGTTTTTAGACAAAAATCGCATTTTGTGACTTTTCGCTTCAATACACAGGCCTACCCTAAATCAGGGAAGCGTTTTTTTGCTTCGAAAATATCAAATGAATGTTTTTACCCCTAGAGGGGCCTTTTCCAGAAAAAATTTTTACGTGGGTGGCCCCCCTCGTTTGTGTAGTAGCCACCCAATTCAGAAGAACAAATTTTAGGTAGCCATAGACAATCATCAAGCCTTAATCGTCTTTTTCACCAACAAATTTCCGGAATTGAAAAATAACGATTTTTATATAGCTGGTGAATCGTATGCTGGTACCTATATTCCAATGTTGGCCGGGAAATTGATTGACGACAAAACCAACTTTCCCAATTTTAAGGTATAGAAAGAGAGTATTCTTCTTCAAAATCTTGTGGTCCCTCTCCTCTAATGTTTTTGTCGGAAAAATTTTTCACCAAAAAATGTCAAATTTTTGCTCAAAAATTGAATTTTTATTCAAAAATAGAAATTTTTTCTCAAAATTGAATTTTTGCTCAAAGCTTATGCTTAGGCCTAGGCTTATGATTAGGCATATGTTTAGGCCT
This sequence comes from Acrobeloides nanus, assembly GCA_900406225.1. Classification (NCBI taxonomy): domain Eukaryota; kingdom Metazoa; phylum Nematoda; class Chromadorea; order Rhabditida; family Cephalobidae; genus Acrobeloides; species Acrobeloides nanus. The sequence continues at coordinate 30,607 of OZJO01025662.1, read as the reverse complement.
AAGCCTAGGCTTAGTCGAATGGCTAGGACGTCAATCTTTCATGTCCGATTTTAGGGAATGTTGGTTGGAAATGGCTGCTTAAATGACAAATTGCTTTTTAATACTGTTATACAATATAGTTATAACCATGCATTTATTGATGAAACGTAATTTTGAGAAAAAATTTTTATTTCGAGAAAAAATTTTATTTTCTTCAAAAAAAGAGTGTAATTTTTTCAGATATTATCGCAATGCTGTAGCCAAATGTTGTAATGGCAAAGCTAGTGAAAATTGCGACTGGTATCAATTTTCTGCCAATCCAAACGGAAATTGCTTTAACGAGGTTCAAATTTTTTCAAGGACCAGTCCACACGGGGAAAAAACTCTATGTAAAAATGATATATTCGGAAAGTTCATGAAAAATGGAGCATTTTTTGTTTTTACGCCATGTTCCGAATCGTTGTAGTTTTTGAGAAAATTGCGTTTGAAATTTTTCATGTTTACGTTGTAATACACAAACTTTTTTGAATTTTTCGGCGGAAAACTCGATTTTTCTATCGATTTTTTAAATTTTCATGAAATGAACATTGTAGCAATTTTTTATAGCTAAATGAGACGTACAAAATGACACCAAAATTATACAATTTGGAAATTTTTTAGAGTTATTGAAACGAAAACATGTATCAGGGTTTTCGTTTCAATAACCCAAAATTGCTAAATTTAAGCGATTTTGAATTATGATAGATCTATCATAATTCCTAATCGCTTAGATTTTGGATTATGATAGATCTATCATAATTTCTAATCGCTTAAATTTAGCAATTTTGGGTTATGATACATCTATCATAATCCAAAATCGTTAAATTTAAGCGATTTTGGATTATGATAGATCTATCATAATTCCTAATCGCTTAGATTTAGCGATTTTGGGTTATGATAGATCTATCATAATTTCTAATCGTTTAGATTTAGCGATTTTGGGTTATGATAGATCTATCATAATTTCTAATCGTTTAGATTTAGCGATTTTGGGTTATGATAGATCTATCATAATTTCTAATCGTTTAGATTTAGCGATTTTGGGTTATGATAGATCTATCATAATTCCTAATCGTTTAGATTTAGCGATTTTGGGTTATGATAGATCTATCATAATTTCTAATCGTTTAGATTTAGCGATTTTGGGTTATGATAGATCTATCATAATTCCTAATCGTTTAGATTTAGCGATTTTGGGCTATGATAGATCTATCATAATTTCTAATCGATTAAATTTAGCAATTTTGGATTATGATTTATCTATCATAATCCAATTTATCTATCATAATCCAACATCGTTAAATTTAAGCGATTTTGGATTATGATAGAGCTACCATAATCCAAAATCGCTCAATTTAAGTATTATGCTATTTCGAGCTTTTCTGTGCAAAAAATTTCGACCCACTAACTTTTTTTCGTCGTATTTTTTGAATTTTATGATATCTGACTTTTCGTTTCAATACACTTTTCCCTGATTCAATGCAAGCGCAGAAGATTTTTGAATTTTTTTGTTAAATTTTAGTCCTTAACTCTGAATTATGCGAATTTCTTCACCGGTCTTGACCCATATTTCCTATACTTTTCTTGCTATCTTGACCAACCTGGCGGCACAAACAGCGTCGAGGATATGAGCTACAAAACTCAAAAATCCTACCGAAATACGATGACAAATTTCCATGCTAGACGGTTCAACTATCCTCCACATGTTCAGGTGAACCTGATTCAGGGAAGTTGTGGAAATCGATTTTTCAGGCCAGCCTGCCTTCGTGCTCTCATCACAACGATGCCGAAGTTTATTTGAATCGTCTAGATGTCCGGGGTGCTATCAATGTGCCGGGAAATGTGCAAAATTATGCGGAATGCAGGTAAAAAATCCCTGCGATCACGCAGGGATGCTAAAATAGAATGTGGTTGGGGAAAATTTTTGGATGAAAATTATTATCACCATCGTGTTCAGCGCCTTTGAAACACCTTTAAACGATACCCATAAAGTCATAAAAATTTTGAAATTTGAATTTTAGATTTAACCATTTATCCCACTAGACTATGGGGACCAGTTTATAGAGCCGGGTTCGATCCTCTTTGGGCCGTTAAAATCAAAATTAGTTCAAAAATTTTGCACTTGTGTAATTTTTTATACTGAGTAAAAAGGGGGAAAATTTTTGTTGCTGAACAAAAATTGGGTCTAAATGAATTTTTTTTCTAGTGATACCATAGCAAATAACTATATTACTGAATATCATGATATGACTCCATTTGTTTTAAAAGTTGTCCAGGCCAGCTTGAAAGTCTTGTTTTTTAATGGAGATGTTGACTCAGTTTGTAATGTCATCCATAATGCACAGGTAGGAAATGAAACCGTTTAGGGAAAAACGCGGGCCACGTGGACAAGTGGATTAGTGGTGGGGGGGGGGGAGGCAAAGATGCTATAGCCAGCAAACCGGCAGGAGAAATGGAAAAGTTTTGTCCCTCTATAACTTTTGTTTTAGTAGGCTTATGCTTAGGCTTAGGTCTAGACTTAGGCTTATGCTTAGTCCTAGGCTTATGCTTAAGCCTAGGCTTATGCTTAAGCCTAGGCTTAGGCTTAAGTTTAGGTGTAGGTTTATGCTTAGGCTTAGACCTAGGCTTAGGCCTAAACCTAGGCTTATGCTTAAGCTTAGACTTAGGCCTATGCCTAGGCTTACGCTTAGTTCATGGCTTAAGCTTAGACCTAGGCTTAGGCTTATTACTACTTTTGTGATGAAAAATTACTTTTTTCGCCACAAAAATTTTATTTAAAAAAAAATTAAATTTAGTTTATCGCTAATTTGAATCTAACACTGGTGCAGCCTGCAACTGTATGGAATATATCCGTGAATTTGCCTCCAACAGCTGGATTTTATACTGCTTATAAAGGTAAAAATTTAACCCCCCCCCTCCCCCAAAATATTATCCTCACTATATCCTGCCCTAAATTTGAAAATTGAATTACACCCCTCTTCTTTTTTTTCTTCTTATTTAAAAATTTGCGCAAAACAGTTCTGATGAAAATTTTTCCCTCCAACTTTTGTCTATTCATAAGATGCAAATCTTGATTGTGCCCTCGTCAGAACGATTTCCCCCTTGCTGTTTCATTTTTCGACCGTCGATCAACCATTTTTCGCAATTCACACACAACGATGCTGCTCTCTGCCCCGAGATTGCGTCATTGAGGTCAAAATTGCGCGCCCGGAAAAAAACGACGCCGTCCCGACACAGGGAAAAGAGTCTTCTTTCTTCGACAAATGGTCAAATAAGAGGAAATTACTGGGGGCTTATATTTTTTGTTGACTATGAGTACTCTCTTGCGCAATGCACGAGAAAAAGATTTGGTCAACAAAATGGAGAATTTGCGTAAATTTCGAAAAAATATATACTAATGTTTGTTTTTTAATGAATCTACAGAGTAAGCTTTTAAAGATAAACAAATCCAATTCTATGCTAGAAAAATTGTAGCTACTACACAATAGTAGGGGACCCCTGATTCAGGGGAGGCCTGTGTATTGAAGCGAAAAATCAAAAATCGAAATTTTTGCTCAACATTGAATTTTTGCTCAAAAATCGAGTTTTTGCTCAAAAATTGAGTTTTTAATCAAAATTCGAGATTTTTAGTCAAAAATTGAATTTTTGTTCAAAAATCGAAAATTTTGCTCAAAATCGCATTTTTGCGACTTTTCGCTTCAATACAAAATACGCCTTCCCTGAATCAAGGAAGCGTTTTTCGCTTCGAAAATGCGAAAAAATTTCGCTTTCGAAAATTTTTTCGCTTCCAAATCCGGATTCCCCGCATGTTTTTACTCCCTAGAGGTGTCATTTTCAGAAAAAAAGTTTTGAAAATTCTTTCACGTGAATGGCCACCTTCCTATTGTGTAATAGCTCCGAAAAATTGAGCTATACTTTGATCAAGCTTCGTAATTTTGTCCAGATTTGGCAAGGGAAGCTTAGGATCAGTCCACTCGGGAAAAAACTCCATGTACAAATTATATATTCGGAAAGTTCATGAAAAATGGAGCATTTTTTGTTTTTACAGTAAATTCTGAATCGTTGTAGTTTTTGAGATAATTGCGTTTGAAATTTGAATTTGTATTCATGTTTTCGTTGTAATACACAATTTTTTTGAATTTTTTCGGTCGAAAAATCGATTTTTGCAAAAAAGAAAGACATAAAATTGAGAAATTCGTTAAAAATTGAAAAATTCATACCAAATTTTGACAAATTTTTCAATTGTTGACGAATTTTTTAATTTTTAACGAATTTTTCGATTTTTTACGAATCGTTGTAATACACAAACTTTTTAAAAAATTTTTCGGAAAAATCAATTTTTGCATCGATTTTTTAAATTTTCATAAAAAATCATTGTAGCAATTTTTATAGCTAAATGAGACGAACAAAATGGCACCAAAATTTTCCAATTTGAACATTGTTTTGGGTTATTGAAATGAAACCCCTGATTCATGTTTTCGTTTCAATAACCCAGAACAATATTCAAATTTGATCATTTTGGTGTCATTTTATTCGTCTCACAGAGTTATAAAAAATTGCTACAATGTTCATTTTATGAAAATTTTAAAAAATCGATGTGAAAATTGATTTTTTCGCCAAAATTGTGTATTGAAACGAAAAATTCTGGTCTATCGGAAATTCAAATTTTTCAACAAACAATAGCGTCAAATTCATGTTTCCCACATAGAAATATTCCTAGTACAAAAAATCATCCAAATATACCACTGACTATGTATTACAGCGAAAGCATGAACGCAGCGAAAATTCGTCCCTGAATCAATCAAAGTATTGTGTATTGACGAGAAAATTCAAAATTTTTTTAATGCAGTTTTATTAAGTTGATGAAAAACGAAATTTTTTTAAAATTTTCGCGTCAATATACAACTTTTATTGATTCAGGGACGAATTTTCATACTACGTTCATGTTTTCGTTGTAATACACAGATTTTCAAAAATCGCCAACTTCATACGCAATTTTCTCAAAAATTACAACGATTCAGAATGTGCCGTAAAAACAATAGGCTTTAGGCTTAGGCTTAGGCTTAGGTTTAGGCTTTAGGCTTATGCTTTAGGCTTATGCTTTAGGCTTATGCTTTAGGCTTAGGTTTAGACTTTAGTCTTAGGCTTTATGTTTAGTCTTTATATTTAGGCTTAGGTTTAGGCTTTAGGCTTAGGCTTAGGCGTAGATTTAGTTTTTAGGCTTAGGCTTTAGGCCTAGGCTTTAGGCTTAGGCTTTAGGCATAGGCATAGGCATAGGCTTTAGGCTTAGTCTTACTACTGTGACATCCATTTTTTATGAGCTTTCCGAATATCGACAAAATGGTAACTTTTCTGACCGATCTAATCGGTTTGCTATTACAACTTTTTATGAATCGCTAAAATAAAAATTTAAAAAAAAAGTATTTTAGGTGTCGATTTCCTGACGGTTCGTGGCGCTGGCCATTTCGTCTCAAGTTCGAATGAAAAGCCACGTGAAGCGTTGCAATTCTTCAACAATTTCCTCCTTGGTCGAGACTATAGTACTCCGTTTGGAGCTTAATCTTTTTAACCAACAATAAAAAATGTTTAGTATAACAATAAATTAGTTAAAAGTTTATTTCAATTGGACCAGTCCACTCGGAAAAAAACACTATGAAAAAGTTATAAGTTCATGCCTCAACCTAAGGCTAAGCCTAAGCTCAAGCCTAAGGCTAAAGCTCATGAAAATTGGAGCATTTTTTGTTTTTACGCTAACCTCTGAATCGTTATTGTTGCCAAAGAAAATCGCATTTGAAGTTGGCGATTTTTGAAAAATCTATGTATTACAACGAAAACATGAACGTAGTGTGAAAATTCATGTTGAATCAATCAAAGTTGTGTGTATTGATGCGAAAATTCAAAATTTCTTGGCAGTTTTCGTAATCGATGAAAAATAAAAAAAATTTTAATTTTCGCGTCAATACATAACTTTTATTGATTCAGGGACGAATTTGAGTTCATGTTTTCGTTGTAATACACAAAATTTCAAAAATCGCCAACTTCAAGCTCAATTATCTCGCAAACGACAACGATTCAGTGGGTGCCGTAAAAACAAAAAATGTTCCATTTTTCATGAATTTTCACATAATATCAACAAAAATAGCAAGTTTTTCCGACCGGACTGGTTGAAAATTCTTGGTATGAGCTCAGAAAATTTTTCATCCAGAAAGCCTGGCTCTAGAATGCCAATCCAAAGCCGATTCGAACTAAAGAATATTTGTGGTAGAAATTTTGGCCGAGCGATAGTTGATGAATGTATACCCGGTGATGAGCTATAAATTTGTACATGACCTGGGCAACATCCACGAACCGCGTTCAGCCAAAAAAAAACATTAGTTAGCTAAATATAGACTTATTCCAAATTGACTTAGGCTTGGGCTTAGGCTTAAAATATTCCATGAATATTGAAGAAAATATTGCTAAAATAAAGCTCATTAATAAGTCTTCATATTCAATATATCTAGTAATATAGAAAATAAACAGCTACTACAGGGTCAGATCTTGATCAAAATTGAAAAATTCTTTCAAAATCAAGTTCAGCATGGAAAATTATGCAAGGGCAAAATTTTTGAGCTGATTTTGATTTAAGTTTGACCCTATGGGGATCGAACCAAGGTCCTGTAAGGTTGGTTTTCATAGTCTAGTGGGTAAACGGTTAGTTGGGAAATTTAAAATTTAATTTTTTAAAGAGTTATATAACAATATGGGTGTCGTTTAAAGCTGTTTCGAGGGTGCTGAACACGATGATGATAATATTTTTGGATGAAAAATTTTTTAGGGGTACCCCCTCCCCAATTTTGAGCTGATTTTGATTTAAGTTTGGCCCTATGGGGATCGAACCAGGGTCCTGTAAGGTTGGTTTTCATAGTCTAGTGGGTAAATGGTTAGATAGGAAATTCAAAGGTTTAGGCTTGGGCTTGGGCTTAGGCTTAGCCTTGGGCTTGGTATAATATATAACGTTATATTATATACCCTGCCCATTTGGGGAAATGGATAGGGGAAGAGCATATACCATGCTCATGCATCGAAACTAAAAACCTATAAGCCTTTACCCCCACCCCCCCCCAAATTACACTTATACATAAAAATTTGCTGTAAGGCAAAAGAGAACAAGAAAAAACAAGCCGTTCACAAAACGGCACTGCCACAACAATAAGGAATGCCGAAAAAAGGAGGAGGTCCAAACTCGCAAGTCCAACCTCTGGGTCAAGGGTCACCGTATAGCCAAGCACACAAACGGTTGAATCGAACAACCCAGAGAGAGAGAGAGGCCAACAACAACTCGAAATCCTCACTAATCACCGGTTTGTCAGACCATGTTTGTGGCCCCAGAGGTTTGGTGAGTGGGCAGGACCATCCTTCTACAGCCAAGCCATTTTTTTGTGTGTGCGCCGCGTCCATTTAGAGAAGAAAATGGTCCTGGCACGCACAGCCTCGAGGCGAGGCTGTTGGCTGCTGCTGCTGACCTCTCAACTGAGTGTCCGAGTCGGTTTCATTCACCAGCACAGCCGCCAAAAACTCGGGCATATGCACGCTCGATGAAAAGAGAAGAAGAAAAACGAGGTCGGCCGACACCAACGTACATGCCTGTCTGTGCCTTATGATATGCCACCTAGTACCACCAGCGACTGACCACCAACCATTTTTTTGTGCTGACTAAAAGATGGTGTAGCCGTGAGGAGATGACCGCTGGTCAACTGTGGCCCCTTTTTCTTCTTCCTTTACACTAACACATAAAATGAGTGTGGGTGAGAGCCGAGGCTTCTTTTTTCCTTCGTCCATTCAAAGCATCGATGCTCCTTCTCTCGACCTCGTTTACAACCGAAAAGGAAGAGAAATAGAGAGAGATACGAAGCGAGAAANAAATGAGTGTGGGTGAGAGCCGAGGCTTCTTTTTTCCTTCGTCCATTCAAAGCATCGATGCTCCTTCTCTCGACCTCGTTTACAACCGAAAAGGAAGAGAAATAGAGAGAGATACGAAGCGAGAAAGAAGTGCCCCACAAATTTTCCATCACTCTACTCACAGAAAAGTCGGAGCCGCAGCCGTTTTTTGAAAACTAGGGCAATCGGACACGCCGCAGTACAAATTTTTCAACAAGAACATGTTTTAGAGCGATGCGTACGTGTGTTTCGAAATAGAAAAGTTAAAAATGTTTAAAAAATAGCTTAGGTTTAGGCTTGGGCTTGGGCTTAGCCTTAGGCTTAGTTTTAGGCTTAGACTTGGGCTTGGGCTTAGACTTAGTTTTAGGCTTAGCCCTAGGCTTGGGCTTAGGCTTAGCCTTGGGCTTAATGTTATGCTTAGCTTTAGGCTTAGCCTTAGGCTTAGTTTTAGGCTTAGACTTGGGCTTAGGCTTAGTTTTAACCTTAGCCCTAGGCTTGGGCTTAGGCTTAGCCTTAGGCTTAATTTTAGGCTTAATCTTAGGCTTAACCTTAGGCTTAGCCTTAGGCTTGGGCTTGGGCTTAGTCTTAGGCTTGGGCTTAGGCTTAGACTTGGGCTTAGTCGTAGGCTTAGCTTTAGGCTTAATTTTAGGCTTAGCCTTAGGCTTGAGCTTAGTTGTAGGCTTAGCCTTGAGCTTAGGCTTAGTCTTAGGCTTAAGCTTAGGCTTGGGCTTAGGCTTAGCTTTAGACTTGGGCTTAGTCGTAGGCTTAGCCTTAGGCTTGGGCTTAGCTTTAGACTTGGACTTAGCCGTAGGCTTAGTCTTAGGCTTGGGCTTAGGCTTAGCCTTAGGCTTAGCTTTTAGCTTGGTCTTGGGCTTAGTCGTAGACTTAGCCTTAGGTTTGGGCTTAGCTTTAGACTTGGGCTTAGTCGTAAGCTTGGGCTTAGCCTTAGGCTTAGCCTTAAGCTTGGTCTTGGGCTTACCACTGTGACATACATATAATTCATAAAAACATTCCAAATTTATGTTTCCTTTAACCCCTTCCCCCGTCGTGATTTTTGGTAATATTTTCTCAGACCCCTTGCCTCCGGTACTTATTTTAAAAATAATATAAAGAAAAAAATTTTCAAAACTCTTGCTATAACGTTTATAGCTTTACGAAAAATGTCGGCTACTTGGCGAAGTGGACAAGGAAGCCCCCTGTCCGATCTGGCAAGTTAAGCAACATTGGGCCCGCAGGTTCGATCCCACTAGGGCAAAAATTTTGATTTGCAAAAAACTTTTCTTACAATGGAGCAAAAAATTTTTGCTCTATTCTTTGTAAGGGAAGTTGTTTTGAATATCGAAATTTTCGACCTAGTGGGATCGACCCTGCGGGCCCAATGTTGCTTAACTTGCCAGATCGGGCAAGTGACTTCCTCATCCACTTTGCCAAGTAGCCGACATTTTTCGTAAAACTAGTCATGAAAAACGTTATAAACGAAAACTAAACAACGAGAGAATTTCCAATTTCTTATGAAAGAATCCGAAAAAATGAAATTCGTACCACTTCCTGACTCTTCCCACCAATTCATCCGTTGACCTAATGCCCTCCAAAAACACTCACGAAAAATCGCCTTTTGCTATCCATCATTCGGTGGATGGCTCTCTCTGACTGCACATCTTCACAAGAGAAAAAACCCCATCCACTTTTGACGATCAGCGAATAGTTTTATGGAAAATGTTCTGGAAAAAAACAAAGAAGATCTAGAGCACAAATCTGGAGCAAGAGAAAGAAGGAAGCACAGGAATGTGAGCGATTTTTTTAGCTGAAAAAATGAGACAAAGAAAATTTGTTGATTGGATACTTTTCTGAGTTATATAAATAACGATTTTAAAATGGAACAAATGATAAGTCATAGCCTTAACTCACTTGCATAACTCTGGGATGGCAAGTTTTTGTCACTACTTAGTGGGCTTAGGCTTATAATAAGTCACAGCCTTAACTCACTTACATAATCCTCTGAGATGGCAAGTTTTTATCCATTACTAGGTGGCTCAGACTTACCACCCCCAGAGGATAATGCAAATTTGCGCCATCAATCTCTCAAAAATTAAAAAAACAAAAAATTATAAAAGTGCCTTTTTTCTAGGACTCTCTTCATGTCCCCTAGTGGAAGTAAAAATAAAAAAGAATGTCGCCAACCGACTCAGCTCGTCGAGCGCTTCAAAATGAGTACTTTTCAAAATGGGTACCATATCATGGGGGTTTGGGTGTTTTCCCCATGGCCAAGTGGTTAGTGCGACAGCTTTGTGGGTTATAGGTCGCAGGCTCGAATCCCATTTCGAATTCGAACCCGCGATCTATAACCCGCAAGGCTGTCACACTAACCACTCGGCCATGAATTAACCCTCCATGATATGGTACTCGTTTTGAAGCGCTCGACAAGTTGAGTCGATTGGCGACATTTTTTTTATTTTTGACCCTTGTTTCCACTTTTTTGGGCACCGTATCTTTTGTCCTGAATTATGCCGGTAAGATTTCAAAAACAACAATCTCTGATCTTTAAAAAATTTTCTCATGTGATCCTTATCTCTTGTTGTTGAGGGCTCTAATAACCAATCAAGTCGACATTCACAAACAAAATGATGGTTTATGTGCGTCACTTAAAAATGAGTTACAACTATTTATGGCTCTTTGAATGAACCGATATTTTCATACGCAAACTAATTCGGAAATATGGAAAATTCAACAAAAAAAGATGTAAATGTTCACCTCAAGGATGAGAAAAAACTTTTTTACGAAAATTTTTCTCAAATTTTAACAAAGATACAATCAGTCTTTTCAATTTCAGGAAGGTATGCTTAGGCTTAAAGGACCAGTCCAGTAATTTACAATCATATGAAGAAATGATATATTTGGAAAGATCATGAAAAATGGAGCATTTTTTGTTTTTACGGCATCTTTTGAATCGTTGCAGTTTTCGAGATAATTGCGTTTGAAATTTTGAATTTGTGTACAAGCTCTTCGTTGTAATACACAAACTTTTAAAAATTTTTGTGGAAAAATCGATTTTTTAAAATTTTCATCAAATAAACATTATAGCAATTTTTATAGCTAAATGAGACGAACAAAATGACACCAAAATTATCCTATTTGAACATTGTTCTGGGTTATTGAAACGAAAATTCTGATTCATGCTTTCGTTTCAATAACCCAAAACAATGTTCAAATTGGATAATTTTGGTGTCATTTTGTTCGCCTCATTTAGCTATAAAAAGCTGCTACAATGTTCATTTTATAAAAATTGAAAAAATCGATGCAAAAATCGATTTTTCCGCAAAAAATTCAAAAAAGTTTGTGTATTACAACGAAGAGCTTGTACACAAATTCAAAATTTCAAACACAATTCCCTCGAAAACTACAACGATTCAGAGGTTGTCGTAAAAATGAAAAATTCTCCATTTTTCATGATCTTTNTTTCTACAATGTTCATTTTATGAAAATTGAAAAAATCGATGCAAAAATCGATTTTTCCGCAAAAAATTCAAAAAAGTTTGTGTATTATAACGAAGAGCTTGTACACAAATTCAAATTTTCAAACGCAATTATCTCAAAAACTACAACGATTCAGAACATGCCGTAAAAACAAAAAATGCCCCATTTTTCATGATCTTTCCGAACATATCATTTTTATATGGTTGTAACTGACTGGACTGGTCCTTAAGCTTAGGCTTGGGCTTAGTACTGTGACATACATATGATTCATAAATAACTTTTTTTCAAATTTATAACTGTGTTGGGGCACTGGTCCACTCTAAATCGAAAAAATGAATATTTTTCCTACTGGTTCCCCTTATGTTTTTGCCCAATCTTTCAAAAAATTTTTTGCAATTTTTCAAAAATCATAATGGTCCCTAGTGATGCATCGAAATCAGAAAGGCCGAAATCGAAATTTGGGGTCGAAATTTCATAGAAAATTGACATTAAGATGCTCGGAAAATGACGATTTTTTGGTTGAAAAATGATGAATTTTGATGAAAAAACTGACAATTTTGAACATTTTTAGTAAAAATAATGAAAAAACTAGTCCGTCGCAAACTTTATTTTGTTCTAATTTTCCTTTATTTTTGGACCAGTCAGCTCGGAAAAAAGTTGCCATAATTTGTATATATTCGAAAAGTTCATGAAATTTGGAGCATTTATTTTTTTTACGGCACCTTCTGAATCGTTAACGGCTTCGAGATAATCGCATGTGAAGTTTTCATCTATGTATTACAACGAAAACATAAAAATCCCTGAATCAATAACTTCTGTATATTGAAAAGAAAATAATTCAAACTCCTTGAGCATTTAGAAAAAAATAAATACAGCATTTTTCTCAGCTCAATGAGACGAATAAACTGACACTAAAATTATCCAGTTTTAAAATTGTTTTGGGTTATTGAAACGAAAACATGAATCAGGGTTTTCGTTTCAATACCCAAAACAATTTTCAAATTGGATAATTTTAGTGTCAGTTTATTCGTCTCACTGAGCTGAGAAAAATGCTGTATTTATTTTTTTCTAAATGCTCAAGGAGTTTGAATTATTTTCTTTTCAATATACAGAAGTTATTGATTCAGGGATTTTTATGTTTTCGTTGTAATACATAGATGAAAATTTCACATGCGATTATCTCGAAGCCGTTAACGATTCAGAAGGTGCCGTAAAAAAAATAAATGCTCCAAATTTCATGAACTTTTCGAATATATACAAATTATGGCAACTTTTTTCCGAGTGAACTGGTCCTTCATCTAGTTCAGTAGTGTAAATTTTTTATGGCCAAGTTCATCTATAAAAGGCGTGAGAGAAGCCATCAAAATCTTGGTGTATTATAAATTTTATGGATATATTCAAGATTTTATGTATATTTGATCGTTTTTGACTTTGTGTAATTTCAGTCACTTTTTTGAATAATAAAGTTTTTTGTTGTGCCTTTATTCTAACGTCCATTTCACGGGAAAAGAGAAAAGCTGCATATGTATTCTAGTGTATAGGACTTAAAGGACCAGTCCACTCGAAAAAAACATTATGAAAAAGTTATATATTAGGAAAGTTCATGAAAAATGGAGCATTTTTTGTTTTTACTCCCTGTTCTGAATCGTTGTAGTTTTCGAGATAATTGCGTTTGAAATTTTGAATTTGTTACAAGCTCTTCGTTGTAATACACAAACTTTTTGNTTCCTATGCAGAAGGCTTAGGTTCGACTCCTAACTGAAGCAATTTATTTTTGCGTGTTTTATTATAGTAATCAAGGTGTTGACTCAAATTTCATGGTTTTTGTTGATTTTCTAATTTTTCTCAAAGTTTTATGACTAAATGCCAAAACAAAAAATGTTATTACAATTGCCATACATGCTTTAAAAAAGTTATTTTGGAGTAGATCGAACTTTTCAAAAACTCATGAAAGTCTCTATTTATGTTTTCGTTTTTCGAAAACTACAACGATTCGGATGCGGTAAAAACAAAAAAGTCTTTTTTAATTTCAGGATGATAGGCTTAGTACTGTACATATGATTCATTTCTCCATGAACTTTCCGAATATCAACAAAAAATGGCAACTTTTTTCCCACTGGACTGGTCCTTTAATTTTTGAGTTATGTTTTTCTTCCAAACTATTTTTGTACTTTGCTTTTCAATCACTATCTCTCTGGGATGTGATTTGAATGAAGACTGTGTTCAAATTGCAAATGGTAATATCTTGGTAGCAGCAAAATGGGTAACGTACAAATTTTCTAGATTGCAAAAGTCAACGATGTAATCAAGGATATACGTGTAAAATGACTATTGCGGACTGTTATCAGGCTCCTTGTACCGCATATGCTTTTTGTGTGAGAGATGTCAAAACTATTGGTAAAATGATTTTTTTCGAAATTGACAAGAAAAATTCTACAGGGTGCTAAAAAAAAGGCAATTTTGCGATTTTTCAAATTTTGTAATTTCTACCAAAATAACCTTATAGGAGGGGCTGTCCTTAAATTACGTTTGCCAAGAGGGAGGGGGTCTCTGAAAATCTAACGCTCCATTAAAATTTTAAGATTTTTCTAAGGAAAAAAACTAACTGTAGGAAGGGGGGATCCAAAATCCAACTTTTGCAAACGTAAGTTAAGGACACTCCCATAGGAGGTTTTTCGATATGAAAGAAATTGATTGCCCGCATTGAAGACGCTTCTCTGACCCTGTATTAGACTATTTTCGCTTCAATACACGCATCTTTTTCCTGAATCAGGATCAGGAAACGCCGGGCATTTTATTGCAGAGTGTCAAAGGTCGCTGGCTCGAGTCTCGTTTGCGTCTATTCGTTTTTAACTATTTTGATGGCATTCTTTATAACTCGCCAAGACGAATAAAATGACACCAAAATTATTCAATTTGAAAATTGTTTTGGGTTATTGAAACGAAAACCCTGAATCAGAGTTTTCGTTTCAATAACCCAAAAATGTCCAAATTGGATAATTTTAGTATAAATTTATTCGTCTTGGTGAGACATAAAAATACCGTCTTGCTTTAAAAAATGTCTTAGCGACTTATTGGGGGTAGCGTTTCCTGATTCAGGGAAGATATGTGTGTATTGAAACGAAAACTTTCATTTCCATCTTTCCAGATTGCACTAGCAAAGCATGCCCGATTAATACAATCATGGAAGAAGTCCAGTGTCGAAAGGACACACAATGTGACCCTATATGTCGAGCTATCAATCCGAATGAGACTATTAGTAATCGTATAAATTTCACCAGTCGAGTGGGAAAAAGTTGCCATTTTGTTGATATTCGGAAAGTTCATGAAAAATCGAGTATTTTTTGTTTTGACGACAACCTCTAAATCGTTGTAGTTTTCGAGATAATTGCGTTTGAAATTTTGAATTTGTTACAAGCTCTTCGTTGTAATACACAAACTTTTTTGAATTTTTTGCGGAAAAATCGATTTATTAAATTTTCATAAAATGAACATTGTAGCAATTTTTTATAGCTGAATAAGACAAACAAAATGACACCAAAATTATCCCATTTGAACACTGTTTTGTGGTATTGAAACGAAAATTCTGATTCATGTTTTCGTTTCAATAACCCAAAATAATGTACAAATTGGATAATTTTGGTGTCATTTTGTTCGTCTCATTTAGCTATACAAAATTGCTACAATGTTCATTGTATGAAAATTTAATTTTTTCAATTTTTCCTTAAAAAATTCAAAAAAGTTTGTGTATTACAACGAAAACATGTACACCAATTTAAAATTTCAAACGCAATTATCTCGAAAACTACAACGATTTAGACGTGGTCGTCAAAACAACAAATGCTCGATTTTTCATGAACTTTCCGAATATCAACAAAAATTGACAACTTTTTCCCACTGGACTCAGGAAAAACAATCAATCTTTAAAGCTTGTGGCAATCTCTGCTGTCCTGGAGGCCAAGTTTGCCAAATTCGGGAAGTCAAAAAGTGTGCTCAAGCTCCATGTGAATCGCCTGTCTATTGTGCTCTTATAACGACTACTACTTTGTCAACTGCAAAACCAAGTATGTACTTGGTCAAACCTCCATATAACAACATCCCCAAAGAGGGGTCGTTATATCGAACCGGGGGGGGGGTGTCGTTATACCGAAATTTTCTAGAAAAATACCCCTCCAATCAACTTAAAGTGTTGTAATTAAGACATAATATAATATATTCAGAAGTTATACACAAAAAATTTTTAGGCTGTGAAACAATCAATTGCCAACATGGATATCAATGTAACCTAAAACCGTGCAAGAGAGCCTATCCTCCATGTGATGCTGAACCAGTATGTGTTCTTATTCCAACTACCACCACTGAAGCACCGTCAACACCACAAGGATCACAATGTAAAGTTGGACTTTTCTATACAAAATATGCAAATTTTTCTATTGTTAGGTGTCGAAAAATCGAAAGAAGAGAAAGTCAAGCAATGTTTGAATGTCTGTAGCAATGTTTGTAATGGCTTATACTAATTTTGAGTGACACTACAGGATGAGCCAAAACAAAACCGTACCTTTGTGTTTATAATTTTCATTTGTGAAAAATGTGAAATAATAAGCAATTTTTAAAATTTCGTTCGAATGGCTAAAATGGCACAGTGGTAGTGCTCTCGGCTTCGACTCCAAAGGTAGAGGGATCAAATCCCACTTGCGGCGAATTGATTTTGCCGCAAAATATCATGTTATTTCAAAACATTCTATAGTCTGTTTCAGCCCCTACTATAAAAAAGCTGGACCCAAAATTCAACGTCCGAAGTTAACATCTCGTTCGATCTGGCAAGTTAAGTAACGTTGTGCCAAAGTTGATATCGTAGGTTCAACCCCCATATCTGTTTCCTTGTGTCCAAATTAAAAATTTTTTGCATATGGGTAATTTTATGTGAGAAACACGTTGGTAAACGTTATTTTTTCAAAAAAAACCTTATGAAAACATGATTTTTTTAAAACTTTTTCGAATAACACCTAATTTCGTAAAATTTTTTGTCAAAAATAGCGTTTTCATGTTTAAAAAAAAACCAACGTGTTCCTTACATAAAAATACATATGTGCAAAAATTTTTATCGAATTCGGACACAAGGAGCGGATGGAGATCGAACTTATGATAGTTCATTCGGCCCAACGTTGCTTAACTTGCCAGATCGGACGGGATGCCGACTTCGAATTTTGGGTCCAGCCTTTTTTATAGTTGAAGCTGAAATGGACTATATAGCGTGTTTATACTAACTAGAACATATTGCTTTAGCTAATAGATTTACAATTATAACAAAAAATATTAGGTGGGGAAATAAAATTCTGTCGGTTTTAGGAAATCGTATTTTTGAAAATTTATTTTTTGGGCATTTCTCAACAGCGCTAAAAAATTGAGGCATGGTTTTGGTGTCATTGGAAAGCTGAATTCATTTGGGAAGATCACAAGACCTCTTGGGGCTATTCAAGTCTGGGGCCTCCAATGACGTGAAAAAAATTCGAAATTTTTTTTCCAGAAAATGACCCCTTTAGCGTTAATTTTTAACAAGGAATAAAAAAATGCACTCCTGAACCGTAATACACTTCTCTGACACTGTTTCGAGCAAAATTTAATAGAGATCAGAAATGTTGATCATCAAAATTGATCAAAACTGCATGTTTTTACTCGATTACGATCGAAAACTCGCTTGAATTTCGATGAGGCCCCCTTAGATCTACAAGTCTCCCCAATTTTGATCTTTTTCCAAGTCTATACCCCCAGTTTTGATCGTTTTTTCAAAAACAAAAGGATCAAAGTTTATCAACATTTGATCAAAACTGGGAGTATAGACTTGAAAAAGATCAAAAATGGGGGATCTAGTTGTAGATCTAAGGGGGTCTCATCGAAATGCAAGCGAGTTTTTGATCGTAATCTAGTAAAAACATGCAGTTTTGATCGATTTTGATGATCAAAATTTTCGATCCCTACCTAATAAATAACAAAAATATAACAATGAATGGATATGTAATTGAGAACGACTAGAAAATATATATGTATCAACTTTAATCCAGCTTGACATTTCGTCTCTTCAAATCGGCTCTAGCTTCATCAATTTCTCGAATCAATTCCACTTTAGCTTCCTCGCAATTTCGAAATCGTAGCACCCCAGCGATAACAGAATAAACCGCATAGATTCCCAACAATCCAATTAGAACAATCGGTGTCTAAAACAAGCGGAAATTAATATTGGGTCGATCCGGGCAAGTAGAGGGAGAGGGCAATCGCCTCCCCACCGTCAGGAAAAATTTTGAAAAAAATCATAAGGGTTATGCTTTTGTCAAAACCACGCGTAGCTGTAGGTTTTGTCAAAATTTTGAAAAAAAAACCACAGCTACTTGTGAATTTTGGGTCATTGCCTCTCCCTCGTCAGGAAATCCTGGCTACGTGCCTGGGTCGATCCATAAATAAGGTGCTCTTACTAGTTGTGTCGAATCTTTACGAAAGTGACTCCTCCGGGGGGGGGGTTTCTAGACGGAGAAGCAGCGATTGCGCACATTACCAAATCTTGAAAACGCTTCCCAGACCTTGATTCAGGGAAATGGGGTGAGTGTATTGAAGCCAAATTAGAATTTTCGAATGAAAACTAGCTGTTTATATGCTTTTCTAATCGGGTAATCTATTGCGCGCATTTTCGAGGCATGAAATTTTTTCTTGACACTGATTTATAGCCCGTTTCAGCTCCAACTATAAAAAAAGCTGGACCCAAAATTCAAAATCCGAAGTCAGCATCCCGTCCGATCTGGCAAGTTAAGCAACGTAGGATGAAAATTTTTACGAGAAATTTTTGATCAAGTTTAAGAAAAAAACTTACAGCAATAAATATTTCAAAACTATGAGGAATTCCACTGAAGTAAGTCACTATCCAAACAAATAAGATTGGTGTTATTTTTGTCAAATAGATTTGGAACTGGGTGGCCATTTTGAGGTCCTAAAAAATATGCATTAAAAAAATTTTTTTCTTAATAAAACATGTAAAATAGCAATGTCCCCCATTACAATTTTTCACAAAAATTGATCAAAATTTCCCATTTTTTCAACAAAAATGTTCAAAATCTGCTATTTTTTCATCAAAATTTTCATTTTCTTGGCATTTTCAGCTTGAACATCTCGGTCAGGGGGTCATATGAGCCAAAAAATTTAATAATCAAGTTGTGTATGACGAATATTATGTACCCGATTTTGGCGAAGTCGGAGGATAAAAGTTGGGAGTGTGTTCCATGTTAATTAAATTTCTCTCATAATCAACTATACCTCATCCGGTGTGGCTAATGTTAAGAGCAATTCGTCCGGAGTATGATTTGAGACTGCTGCTTCCGTTGTTAAAGCACGACTGATGATAAACAATCTCGGTACGAGATCAGCATTAAGAGCACGCAAAATAGGAAACATTTTTTTAAACACCTTAAAAATAAATATAGTCGACTCTCGCGAAGCTGCCACTCTGGGGACAGGACTCAGAATGACGGATAAGTGAGGATGGCGGCTTATCTAGTTGTTTTACATACAGGGTGTTCCAAAAAAATCGATAGGAATTCCTACTTGAAAATTGGATATTTTGTGGCCTGGGAGGCTTGTTTAAGGGTTTTCTATGCGCGTAATCGATTTCTCGCATAAAAATACCCCTGAGTCATTTTGAGAGAAAAAATTTTGACAAATTTTCGCTAAAAAATGATCAAATGACGATTTTTTAACATCCTGTAGAAATGTGTTAGGAACAGAGAACGAAAAGGTGCTATCACTCAATAGGTGAATCACCCACTGAGTGGTGATTAGGTCATTGGGTGATCACCCATTGTGAATTTGATGCCAATCACCCACTGGGTGGTATCACCCAATGACCTAATCAGCACCCAGTGAGTGATGCCACCCTTTGGGTGATAGGTGGATGATATCACCAATTTGGTTAGGACCAAGGTAGTGTCGAGAGTATACTGTAGATAGCAAAAAGATTTTCAAGGTATTATACTCAAAGAAATAACTTGTAAATAGGAACATGATATAAAATAACTTTTTATTCATTTAATAACACAAACATTCAATTTGAAATAAGCCAAAAATTTATCTTGTTAGATTTCGATAACCAAAAGGTTGATGATTTGGCTTAAAGTAAAATAATAATATAACAATGATTATAAAATATGATTAGAAATATTGAGCCACATCTGCCGGCATTTCATTGATTTCTGTATTATAAAACTTCGCAATGTCCTGCAAAGCGCGCAAGTCGTTGCTAGTAATTAAATTAATTGCTACTCCTTTGCGACCAAAACGTCCAGATCGTCCGATGCTAAAAAAAAACATTATTACAGTAAACGTTCGATAATCGGGCATCCCTTTAATCGGGCCCCCTCTCAAAAATTCGATAATCGGGCCACCCCCTCAAAAATTCGATAATCGGGCCACCCTCTCTCTAGGGTTGCCCGCTTGGAGATGGGCCACCCCCCTCAAAAATTCGTTAATCGGGCCACCCCCCTCTAAAATTCGATAATCGGGCCCCCTCTCTAGGGTGGCCCGATTATCGAACGTTTACTGTACTTATATTTTGTATTAAAAATAAGCATGACACAGTCATATTCGAGTGAGGATGATTCGTAGATTGCCCCCACTCTTTTACAAGGTGCGGCAGAATAAACCAGTCACATGAGAATTTTCATGAACACACATCGTTATAGGGATTTTTTATTGAAACTATAACAAAACGACAATTATAAACAAAGCTATTCAAAATGACCACACTTAGCTTATAGATCTAATGTCTTATCGAAGCTGGCTATATAGCATTCAAAAACCTACCGATGAATATAGTTTTCACGATTGCCTGGCAAGTCATAGTTGATCACGACGGAAACCTGTTGCACATCGATACCACGAGCCAACAAATCAGTCGAAATTAGAATACGTGAAGTACCTGAACGGAATTCTTTCATGATTCTATTGCGCTCCTCTTGAGGCATCTCACTGTACTATAACAATTTATTTATTAACTCAAATCAACATTCACATTAGACCTCTCCAAAGCAGTGTTGGACTCGAGTACTAGCTTCAGTGTACATTACTCGGCTCGATTTCAGTCGAGTCGAGTACCACTACTCGATTCGTCATTCGAGTAGTATACTCGAATATAACAACACTGCTCCAAAGTTACTTACCATACAAGAAACTGTAAACATCTTCTTAGCTAGCTGCTCCGACAAAGCCTCGACTTTGTGTTTCGTATTCACGAAGATAACAGCTTGAGTAATGTTGATTGCTCCGTACAAATCACACAGCGTATCGAACTTGTATTCCTAAAAAATGAACCAATCGATTTTTAAATTCATAACAAGTACCTCTGATCCGACATCGATGTAAAATTGCTTAATGCCTTCAAGTGTGACTTCTTCTTGCTTAATCAGAATCTTGATGGGATTACGCATAAACTTGGTTGTAATCTCGAACACTTCTGGCGGCATAGTAGCAGAAAGGAGTATAACTTGAACGTCATGTGGCATCGCCTTGAACAATTCGTAAATTTGGTCACGAAATCCGCGTGAAAGCATTTCATCGGCTTCATCAACCACAAAAACCTTCACACGTGTAGTACCTAAGAGAATAAGCTTAAAATTGCCTATAATCGTGTCAGAATGTGAGGCGTTTTAACGTTGAAATTTCAGAATTAGTTCACTTAATTGCCGCCACTTAAATTGTCTAAAAGTTGAAAANACCTAAGAGAATAAGCTTAAAATTGCCTATAATCGTGTCAGAATGTGAGGCGTTTTAACGTTGAAATTTCAGAATTAGTTCACTTAATTGCCGCCACTTAAATTGTCTAAAAGTTGAAAATTTTTTCTTAAATTCAACTAAAAACACTCATATTAGGGTTTTTAGGCCAGGAAACATGTTGGTGATGTTGTTTTTGCGTGAAAGCCTAAAAAACAATGAAGAAATTTTTTGTTGTAATTATTGATGCCTGCCGTCATAGGTGCACAACTGGGGGGACTGTTCCCCCCCCCCCACTATAACGGCGTATTGTAGGCAAAAATGAAAAAAATATGTCGTATTTTGGCCCGAGACGACATGTTTTTTTTACCAAAATACAAAATTTTTATGTTTGGCGACCAAAGAAGGTCAAAAACATGTCGTACTTGAGGGAAATTGTCCCTTCCCCTACTTGTGCACCTATGCTCACCGTGTTGCGTTACTGGGGTGTTCCAGGGAGGCAATGCAATGACATCCCTTGTGATTCTAACGAGGGATGTTGGGATAAGAAATGATGCTACTCTTTACGGAATGAAAGCCGCTACTTGTGATCAAAAGTTGAAAAGTACTTGATTTCGCTGTCCAAATCTCTCTCCCCACGTTAAGTGGAGGCAACTAAGTGAACTAGCTTCGAAATTTCAAAATTTTATGTGAGTTAAACGGCGCCAAAGAGGAAAAACGACAAAAATTTGAATAAAACTTTCTATTCCCCTCTAAAAATTTATATTAAAATGAGTGATTGTGTAAAAAACAGTCAAGATCATTTAACAGATGGAGTTGAGCCATTAAAAAGTAACTTACTTAAAATACCGCGATTGATCATATCCATGACGCGTCCTGGTGTGCCAACAACAACTTGAACGCCACCTTTCGACAACTTAGCTTGATCGTCCACCGTTCTAGTCCCACCGATACACACATGTGATTTAATATCCTTCATGTTAGTCCCGATATTTTGCAATACTCCATGAATCTAAAAAATCATTTCAGTAAAACCTAGCGTGTATTTAAAAATCATATTTCTAAAATCTTCGGAGCTACTTCGTTCTTATACCCCCATTGAACGTGATCATTTGACATTGACATTTATAAAAACCAACACATATTAGATGATAAATCAATTTTTAGATTTTAAACCACGTTCCATGGAGCATAAGGGCCAAAATAGCTCCAAATCTTCTTATATAAATAGAGACCATCACACATTTTCGGAACTCGATAGTTTCAAAGGAAAACCACCCCCAAATACGTTTTAAAATCAAAATCTGTGCTATTAAAAGACCTAAATTGAAAAAAACCGTATCAAAAATGCTTTTTCCTAACAAAAAAATAACTATAAAATAGCTTTTTTTCAAAAAATGATCTATTAGGGATAATTTTATGCGAAGAAATCGATTGCGTGCATTGAAAAATTCTGAAAATGCTAACTTAGCCATAAAATCGCCATTTCTCGATAGTTTTCTTCAAATTTTTTCGCCAAAAACAACAAAATTCCGGTTTTTTAAAGTCCACCCTGTAGTACCACTTTGAAAAAGATATTTGTATTTTAAAAAACATTTCATCCTCCTACCTGTTGTGCCAATTCACGAGTGGGCGCCAATATTAGCGCTTGCACATCACGCATTCGTTCGTCGACGAGCTGTAGCACAGAAATCGAAAACGTTGCCGTTTTGCCGGTACCCGATTGAGCCTGTGCAATAACGTCTCTTCCTAAAAATAATCAGAAAATTCAGAAAAAAATAAAACCAACATACCCGCGATACATGGTTTAATAGCCAACTTTTGAATAGCTGATGGTCTTTCAAAGCCACATCCGTAGATTCCATGAAGAAGATCCATTTTAAGATTCATGAGATCAAACGATGCTATAGCTTCTTCCCAGTTTGACTAAAACAATTTATAAAAAAATACGCCCTTGGCATTACGAAAAGTTTATATGTACAATTATCCTACATTTTAAGAAGCTTTTTTCAAAATTAAAAAACAAATTCGAAATTTCCATAAAAACATTTTTTTAAAGCTAAAATATAAGTTCCTCTTATAAAAATACAAGTCCCTTTTAATAAAAAAAAACCTATTTCTAAAATCATAAAATAAAATTAGGAATTGTAGATGCAAAATTGATCAAAACGTACCTCCATCAATTCTCCAGAATCTACTATCGCGGACTCTTTATGTACTCCTTCGACATGATTACCATTACCATTGACCGTTTCCATTCTTTTAAATTATAAATATTGACTGCTTCAAACTTGTTTTGTATAAAAGCTAAAAATTCTCATAGATTAACTTTAGTGTTTAAAAAAAATTCAGAAAAGTTTATACAATTAAAAAATCATCAAACTTTAGCCGATTTAATGCATTATGATGATCAGGAGTAATGTAATGAAGATAAAACGAAAATAGCGAAGTATAAAAAATGGAAAGTTCAAAAAATTTGCAAAATCTTTTTAATTTTTAACGAGGATTTTGGACGTTTCGCGTCTCGAATTCAAATTCGAGACGTTTAGGCTGCGCGGTAAACGTCTCGACCAGCTAGTCGCGATGCTAAATCAATTCGAGACATTTAGCATCTCGACTTAGTTATAATTCGTCTCGAATTCGAGACATTTAGCATCTCGACTTATTTGTAGGTCGAGACATTTAACATCGCATTTAGCATCGCGACTAGCTGGTCGAGACGTTTACCGCGCAGCCTTAGAGTCTCGAACAATTCGAGAAGTTTAGGGCCTCCATTAATTCGTCTCGACGATTTGAGAAAGCATTAATTGCATATATGGCGTCGAGACGGGTTTATTCTTCAGGGTCAAAGAATTATCGAATGTGGTCATCAGCAAATTTATAGCCCACAATAAGGTGCATACAGAGTTGGGAATTACCACACCACATCGTGTGGTATGATGTTGGGGTGGGATGGTGTTATCGGTGGAGTGGCACCATTACGATGTCGGTATTATTTTTTAACACACCACACTGGTGTACCACCCCATCGATAACACCACCGGGGTAGTGTGGTGTGGACCACCCTTTCTGGATGCATACAAATGTAAAAGACGACATTCAACAATTCGTTTATTCTGAAAAGATATTCGCAATTTAAACAAGCATCGAGACGCATCAAGAATTGCAATTATTGAACCCCAACTTGCTATTAGTGCTTCCAAAATTTCGAGCCGCAATTAGTAGAGGCCTTTAGCGTCTCGACTACCTGTTCGAGAAGGTTAGCGCGCAGCCTTATACTTCCGTCGCGCGAGGATTCACACTACACGTCGCAATAGTGAAACAATTTTGTCTATGTTGTTTACAGTTATGTAGCGCATCGTGTGACATCCTTCGGAGAGAAGAGTCTTCACGCTCACCTCTTCCATTGACGGCATTAGGGGAGAGGCTATAGCTAGGGGCTATCACGGGATCATAAAAAGTGTACAACGGACCTAAGTAAAAAAACGTTCCAGGGGTCGATTGTTGGGCAAGAGGATGCCAGTTACAAACAAATTTTACAAGGCCAAAATCTATGGTAAGGAGTTACAGCGACTTTTTTACAGGGCGCAGTTACAGGGAGGTGTTACTGGGATGCAATTATAGGAACGCAGATAAACACTCTTCAGTTAGGGCTTCCACTAATTCGTCTCGACGATTTCGAGACCGTCGAGACTGCACTAATTGCAATTAGTGCTCGTCGAGACGGCTTTTTTTCTGCCAAATAAGCAGAAAATTGAGTAATTTTTTCCTATAATATTCTGGAGGTAAAGATCTACTATTTTAGAGAAGGTCACTTTTTGCCAAACATTCGAAAAACTTGAAAAAAATGAAAAAATTCGAAATTTTTCTCGATCTGGTTTGAATTGGTTTGTATATTGACACGAAAACTCGATTTTTTTAAAAATGGGTCGAGCGATAGCTCAAAAAATTTGGACATTAAAAAAATCGAGTTTTCGTGTCAATATACAAACTAGGTCGAGACGAATTTCGAGAAAAATTTTCGAATTTTTTCAAGTTTTTCGAATGTTTGGCAAAAAGTGACCTTCTCCAAAATTGGGCACTAGGAACGAATTTCACTTCACGGAACACGGTGGCTTGATTCTTAATGAAGACACTCGAAAAAGTGTTTTTATAGCGAGTTTATGCCAATAACGCTTAAAAAAATTTTCGGCCACTTAAATTTCGCCACTTTGCCTTTTTACTGTGGGTTTTAGGCCTAAAATGGACCTGTCGGAAAAAATTCACATTTCCTTGAAATTGAGAGATTTTTCGATAATTCCAAAAGCATTGTATTGTTCAAGGTCGGAACTAGGTCTGTATGAAGCGGATTTGGCTGAAACCTCGTTTTCGCCTAGATATGGCACTTTGAAATTTCGTTTGTAGTATTATAATGGCAGATTTAATCAAAAATGTGGTAGAAGATTTTCTACTCATGACAGTTCACTCAAAACGGATTTTCTCAAGACTTTTAAATTATTTTCACTTAATTTAAAAAGCAATCGTTAGAGGCACACAATTTCAAAGTGAAAAAATGAAAAGCAGGTGAAATTCTATGATATAGAACCGATTTTTCAAGGGGTATCCTATGTGATAAGTAACGAAATTTCAAAGTGCCATATCTAGGCGAAAACGAGGTTTCAGCCAAATCCGCTTCATACAGACCTAGTTCCGACCTTGAACAATACAATGCTTTTGGAATTATCGAAAAATCTCTCAATTTCAAGGAAATGTGAATTTTTTTCCGACAGGTCCATTTTAGGCCTAAAACCCACAGTAAAAAGGCAAAGTGGCGAAATTTAAGTGGCCGAAAATTTTTTTAAGCGTTATTGGCATAAACTCGCTATAAAAACACTTTTTCGGGTAGATCGAGCCACCGTGGGAAACTAGATTCGCGAATCTAATTTCCGTAAAGTGAAATTTGTTCTTAGTGCCCCGGAAATATTTCCGACAACTGCAACGCATTTTCGCCGTCGAAAATCCGATTTCCGACGTCGAAAATGCGTTGCAGTTGTCGGAAATATTTCCTAGGCACTAAAAACGAATTTCACTTTCGGAAACTAGATTCGCGAATATAATTTCACGGAAATTAGATTCGCGAAAGATTATTTAATTTTCTGATTATTTGGCAGAAAAAGCCACCTCGACGTCGAGACGAGCACTAATTGCAATTAGTGCGGAATTAGTGCTTCAAAAATTTCGAGACGCAATTAGTAGAGGTCCTTACATACATGAAAAGTTTACGACACAGTTATAACTACGTGCTTACAGATAGAGTTGAACATTTGACGTCAAATGCACAACTCTATCTGTAAGCACGTAGTTGTAATGCTTTCTGTAACTGAGTCGTATACTTTTCGTGTAAAGGGGGAGCAAAAGTGGCACTAGGCCCCTCGTGACGGTTACGGGCTCTCGTTACCGAGTACACTCATTACGGCCACTCGTTACGGCCTTTTTGCACTAATTTTTAAGTAATTTTGATTAATTTTAACTTTAAAAATTCAATTTTTTCATAAAATGTTGAAAAAGTTGTTTATGATTTCCTCCTCCCCCATTTTTGAAATCCTGATAGGTCGTAACAAGCGGTTTCTGTAACGAGAGGTCCGTAAGGCTGCGATTTAAATGTCTCGACCAGCTAAGTCGAGACTTTAAATGTCTCGACTTGCTGGTCGAGACGATCGAATTACCACTAAGTCGAGACGTTAAATGTCTCGACCAGCTAAGTCGAGACGTTAAATGTCGCGACTTAGTTGTGACTTAGTCGTGACCTAGTCGCGATTTGATTTTAATGGTCGAAGTATTGACACAAAAAACTTGAACATTACAAAAATTGAAAAATAAATATTATTATGTTGTTTTAGACTTATTTTTGTGTACTTTTCACATTTTTTATAGTCGTGACCTAGTTGTGACAAGTCACGACATTTAAACCGCAGCCTAACGAATGGTCGTGTTTCGCGCCGTAATGAGGGGCCTAGTGCCGCAAAAGTTCTCGCCAATAGAAAAATCAATTTTGAATAAAAAATTTGGCGAGGACTTTTGCACCCCCTGTTGTAACGGAAGTGAATATGCACCTACAACTTAAAAAAATGGTAAAAAATATTTTTTGTAAATGTGGGAAGTGAACAGGGTTGCCGTTTTTATTTAAATTTAAGTAATTTACTTAAATTTAAGACCAAAAACTAGTGATAATTTAAGTAATTACTTAAATTTGGCTTCAAGAAACTTAAATTTGAAAAATTCATCTGGCAACCCTGGAAGTGAATATGGCCGGAAAACCAAAATTTCCGACTTTTTAAAGTTTTTTTCACGAGTCAGTGCACTTTGTGGGTGTTCAGGTCACTATATCGAGCCGCGACTGTACTCCCGTTACTTTCATGAAAATTGCGTTCAAGAATTTTTACTATTATTACTCTCGTTTAGTCATATCCTATGAAATGAAAGCTAGCGATTGCGTTATTCAAATTGATGCGATAAATGATATACCAACATGTAGAATTTGCCTAGACGATACTGGAACATCGGAATTGATTTCTCCGTGCAATTGCCGTGGTACTATGGAATTCGTTCATCGAGAGTGTCTGGATAAATGGTACGATGTGAGTGGAGAAACGGTAAGTTAAAGTTATTTTATTGCAGTATATGGATGTCTAATGCAGAATGGAGGAAATTCTGTGGCAAAAATCAAATCATAGATTTTTATACCTTTGGGACAATACTTTTGGTCGCTACTGTACCAGCGACATAAATTGGGGTTGGGTTTTTGGGGTAAGGAAGTTGTTATTTTGCAAAAAGAATGATCGAAATCGGACTTTGAACTCTATCATTTCGTTTTAAGGTCTGTGGCACATGTCTTGGTGAGTATGAAGCCGAATGTATTGGACTCAAGCCTATATCTAGATGGTGGAACTTACCCAGGGAAATCGATAAAACCATTATTAAACCCATCTTGATTGTTATCAGCTATTTCCTTCTTTATACTACGCTGTATGTTTTTTCTTTTTGGAATATTCTTTTAAATTAGCCCTAATTTTAGCATGATCTGCTGTATTTTGTTAGCCTATAAATTCAGACTTCCACTTTGGATAAAGATTATATTTTTCATATATGTCGGTATTTCTGATCTACTTCCTTTCTGTTGTGCATTTGGATCTTGTTTGCTTCTACTAAGAATTCTCACTGTCTGGCTCCAGTCCCTGAAAGCTTATCGCTGGAAGAACAAGACTCAGAAGAAATAAGAGAAGTGGTTTTTTTTAAATCAAATTTTACCTATTGATATTCTATTTATTTGTATAGGGAATGGCAAGAAGTTTCAATGCATTTGCCCTTGTCCTATGAGTAAATAAAAAATTATAATAAAAATTTTTATTGTGTCCCCAAGTCTCGCCATTTCCCGGATATAATGGTATTCAGTAGCGTACCCAGAAAAAATTTCACAGGGGGCTCAAAAACAAGGGTCCCTCATGGTTTTTCGTGATTTTTCTCAAAAATAGGAAAAATCGCCTTGGTCCCCCCTATGTTGTTTTTTTGAAATTTTTTTGTTGAAAATGGCCTTTTTTATGCTGAAAATGCTCAGAAAATTACCAATTTTTGCCGAAAAAATTGACGTTTTTAGTGAAAAATAATGGGGGACTATTAGGATTTTTGAAAAAATTTGTTGGCAAATTCTAGCTCTTTCTCTTATTTCTGTCCATCCAGTCGAATGGATGGACAGAAATAAGAGAAAGATAAATGGTGTGAAAATTGATAAAAAACATATGTGTGCTACATGCTGTTCTTCTGTGAAGTCGGTCTATTGTGATCATTGTAAAAAATTTTCATTGTAAGGTTTTTCATGTTATATGTGTTGTTTATTATTAAAATTTTATAACAAATGAAAGCAATTTGAAACAATATAAATATGACCTCTAGGATATCCTAGAGATATATTGAAGCTGTTTTATTTGGCGTACTCAGCACTTTTTTGTGAAAGTTGTTAAGCATGGTCCAAAACACTCAAATAAACCGGAATTTTGAAAGAATATTCCCGTATTAAGCTAATTTTTGGCGCTATAGATTCGTCTATGTAATCAAGAGCTAAATTATTATTCTTTTTAAAATTTCCCACGAACAATGAGTGGATGCCCATGATCAATGCGTAGATATACGGGTTTTTTCTACTAAAGGGGTGCACGCCCAGTACGGTTCTCGAAAAATTTTTTCTTAAAATTGGCTGATTTTTAGTACTCGGGGGTTTTCGGGCACGAGAAATCGATTGGCGCAAGCCCCGAAAAAATTTATGCATAAGAAACAAAAAATTTTTATCGTTTTATGATTCTGAAGTTAAATTCTTTTTAGCTTTAGCTTGTTCCTTAATTTCTTTGCGTCTATTCAAATAAACATCGGGAATTGCTATCCTCTTGCCCGCTATTATCTTTCTCGGTAGTAATGTAACGGTTGATTCACCATTCTTTTCTTTTTCATATTCAATCATTTGTGACCAAAATCCAAGATTTGGGGAAATTATAGGCCTTTTACTAAAAAAATTTCTATGATTGATTTTTAAGAGATGATTTCATTGGACCTCAAAACTGGTGCCTAAGTAGTTGGCTTTAGTTCTTGGAGGGGACACAAAAATTGATATGCTTAAGAAACTACAATGTATCTAGAAACTTTTTTAAAAAATTTGTAAAAAGATTTATTCTATTGTACTATGATTTCGTTTCAATACACAGAGTTCTTTTTAGTTTCTGATTTTGCCTGATTATCAATAGGATGTCAAAATGTTTGAAGAAAAAATCGACCATACCTTACAACTTCGTAATAAGCACCCTTTAAACTGAAACTTTCATGAGTCAATAAATATGTGATTACAATAGAAGAAGATCTGCTTACACCAGCTGCACAATAAACGATCACTTTACCGGCCTAAAAAAATTAGCATGTTGACCAAAAAGTTGATCATAAATTTGTAACACTTTTTTCGAGTCAACATATTTTACAGGGTGGGCCAAAAAAAACCGGATTTTATGCAAATTTTTCCGAAAAAATTTTTTTTTTGAATTTTTGCAAAAAATGACCCTACTACCCCTAATTTTATGCGAAAAATCGATTGCGCGCATTCCCGAAGCTTGAAAATGCTTTCCTGACCCTGAATCAGGGAAATAAGGGTATGTATTGAAGCGAAAATATGAAAATTTTAGATTTATCTTCTAAAAACCGACTTTTTAGGCTAATTTCTAGGCGAAAAATCGATTGCGCGCATTTCCGAAGCTTGAAAATGCTTCTTTGACCCTCATTCAGGAAAATAAGAGTGTATATTGAAGCGAAAATATGATAATTTTAGATTTCATATTTTCGCTTCAATACACACTCTTATTTCCCTGAATCAGGGTCAAGGAAGCATTTTCAAGCTTCGGGAATGCGCGCAATCGATTTTTTGCCTAGA
>OZJO01025655.1:0-10509 GCA_900406225.1 Acrobeloides nanus | reverse complement strand
ACCGTTTTTGGCTATGCCCAACAACTTCTAAGAATTGTTGGAGCAATTTGAAATTTTTTTGAAAAATCGATTTTTTTTGCCTGGCATATCCTGTGCACAAAATCCTGCTCTCAAAATCGATTTTTCAAAAAAATTTCAAATTGCTCCAACAATTCTTAGAAGTTGTTGGGCATAGCCACAAACGGTGAAATATGACTTTTTACCACAAAAATAAATTTATTTTAGGTGATTTTTACAGCCCCAAATATCCTTAAAAAGGCTATTTATGAACATTAGGGGAGCCCCAGATCGCGTTCTAGTGAGGCTAAATTTCTGGTGACTTGGGGTTTTTCATTTTGTATCATAAGGAGTCGTTTTTAAGAAAATTTAAGAAAAAATCTTGAATTTGAAAATTCACAAGCTGTGAGGGTCCCTTGTAAGTCCAAGCCTAATTCCAAAACCTAAACCTAACTTCGTTCAAGTTTGGGCGTCCGATTCAGAATCGGGAGAAATTCAAATCGGGCGCACATACAATACGCATCCTCCAGCGGATGCGCTAAATACCTTCTGGTGGAATATTAAAATTCAACAAATTCCCATAGATATAATTATCCGACATTTATTTCGCTGTTTCTCGCGTAAACTCAAACAGTTCAGACTCCAACGTCGGATCCTGATTTAGTCCAACTGGTGATGTCACTTTAACCGAACCATTTCCAACATACATTTGGTTAAACTCTGTAAATACCGTTACATCAATATCAGCACCTTCCACCACATATTGAAACTCCAAATGCCAATAACAATCATTTGCGTCTGAATAAGAATAGGAACATGTTCCCATTACTGATTCAGGGAAATAAAAGTGTGTATTGAAGCGAAAATCAATTTATTTACGTAAATACGTATCCTTTCCCTGAATCAGGGTCAAGGAAGCGTTTTCACGATTCGGGAATGCGCGCAATCGATTCCCCGCCTAGAAAAACCTAAAAATCGACGGGTTTCTCATAAAATACGAACATGTTTGATTTTCGCTTCAATGCACCCACCCCATTCCCTGAATCAGGCTCAAGAAAGCATTTTCACGTTTCGGGAATGCGCACAATCGATTTTTCGCATGATTTTACCCCTATATAGGCTGTTTTGGCAAAAAAATTTTTTCGGAGAATGACCCCCAAATGGGTCTCCCCTTTAACATTTTAAATTTCTACTTAAACTACTAATTTCTTATTGCTCTCCTTCTATTTTTATAATGGTATCGGACAATGCTGCTATTATAGACGATAAGATTTTTCATTGACTTTATTCAAAAAGAAAATTTTTACGATTACTTTGTTATGATGTGATAGGAGTGCATTTTTTCGAAAACATAATTGGCATGCATTTTTTTCAAGGTAATGCGAATTTTAGAGGCGATAAAAAATTTTCGCTGACACATTTTACAATGATGTCTTTTATTTCAACAAGTAGAAAATCTGTCTTATAATCCTTTATGGCAGTTCAGATGAGTTTTAGAAACAATAGGGTTTAATACCCTTTCTAAAAGTCGGCGTCATTTTAAGTAGCTTTTGGTCGAAATAAACCCGAGCTAGTAGTACAAATTGATAAGAAATTGTACTTAAATATCTGGAATTTGGCTTAGCCTTAATAACACAACTACTACTTGCATTTTTTCTTGAGGTCTGAAAATATGGATGTGAGAAATGTAATTGCTCAACTTTATGTTTTCAATAAAGAAGCTTGTCAGTTGACTGATAATCCTAATTGGCTGGATGATATTCTATCATTTTTGACATTTTCTAAAGAATGTGCTTCGAATGGAAACTTAGAAAATGCTATTGTTTGGCATGTTATGTTAATATTAGTCTCGGATGACCAAGTAAGATGCAGCTTCATTGATATACCAGAGCTGTAGTTCCATTTCGGTTCCTTTAAGGGGGGCAGGGTATTGAAAAAAATTTTTTTGAAAATTTTTGTAAAAATACGTTTTGAGGGGTAATTTTATGCGAGAAATCGATTCCGCGCATTCCCGAAGCATGAAAACGCTTCCTTGACCCTGATTCAGAGAATGGGTGTATTGAAACGAAAATCAAACATTTTCGGATTTTTATAAGAAAACCGTCGATTCTTAGGTTTTTCTAGGCGGCNGGGGGGGGGGGTGCAAATTAGGGCTCTTTCTTAAAAAACACTTTCTTGACCCTGATCCAGGGAAAGGATACGTATTTACGTAAATAAATTGATTTTCGCTTCAATACACCGATTTCTTCCCTGAACAAGGGTCAAGGAAGCGTTTTCACACTTCGGGAATGCGCGCAATCGATTCCCCGCCTAGGAAAACCTAAGAATCGACAGTTTTCTTATAAAAATCCGAAAATATTTGATTTTCGCTTCAATACATCCACCCCATTCCCTGAATCAGGGTCAAGGAAGCGTTTTTATGCTTCGGGAATGCGCGGAATCGATTTCTCGCATAAAATTACCCCTAGAAACGTATTTTTTACAGAAATTTTCAAAAAAATTTTTTTTCGAGATCTTGCCATGATTGTTACCCCCTTAAATTCCGGTCTTTTGAAAAGTTTCGGTTCCGGTCATTTTTGGACCAGAGCTTTGCATTTTCTTAGAGAAAATTTGATCAATTTTTGTATCAAAATCGTAATTTTTTGCATCTAAATCTTAAAATTTGATCAGAGTTTTGAAATTTTTTTCTAGAATAAAGCACAAATAAAAAAAATGAATGTTATCTTCTTTACCAAGTTATTTTTACGCACCCTGTGTACCGCTTTAATAAATATTTTTTGATAAAAATTCTTTTTTATGCATTTTTAAATTTGTTATACAGTCCCTATTCGATTTTGTTCCGTTTCGGCTCCGACAATCACAGTTCCGTTTTGGTTCCAGTCATCGAACCTACACCTACAGCCCTCATCTATACCAAAGGCATGGGAAGTTGGGGAGAGCTCGAGCGTCAGGCTTCTTAACGCAGATACAGTCTAACAACTAATTTTTAGACCTTCAAAGACTACATCATCAACGTAGTTACCCCAAGAGCAGAGAAATTTAAGAACGAAGGTGTACCATTTGTTATACCAACAGATGTTGGATGTTTCAAATCTATTCTTAATAAATTTTCCTGCTTTCGGGCTGCTGAGAACGCTGTAAACAATTTGGATAAGAAGGCTACAGGGATGGTCAACAACGTCAACAACCAGGTTAACAACGTGTCTAACACTTTAAATAAGGAAGTGAATGACATCTCAAAGACTGTTACAACGTCAGCCGACAAGTTTACAAGTCAAATGACGAATGTGACCGGCAATTTCAATGGACAAGTGGATAGAGCAACTAATAATATGTCTAATCAGATGACTCGAGTGAAGAATCAAGTTTCTAATGATGTGACAAATGTGACGCGTACAATTGCTCAGCCAGTTCAGAATGTTTCAGGAAATGCATCAGAAATAACTACCAGGGCGGGAAGGAATTTGCAAATGCAAACTTCAAATATCAATAGCGCAGAAAATTTTTCCCAGCAACTTCAGCGCGCTAATATGATAACTCAGAATCATCAGTTGAATGAAGATCAAGTTAGTTATGTAGGAAACAATTTGAATGCAAAATTCATGCCAATTAACAGCATGAACAATGCTCAATTGACTTCCAATCAACAGACATATATGAATCGATCGAATAATATTTCCCTGTCGGGAACTCCTGTACCTCAAATACAGTCAAACTATGAGAATACGACTTTCGATAACCAACTTCAGCGCGCTAATAATAATATGATAACTCAGAATCATCAGTTGAATGAAGATCAAGTTAGTTATGTGGGGAACAACTTGAATGCAACATTCATGCCAATTAACAGCATGAACAATGCTCAATTTACTTCCAATCAACAGACATATAACCACCCAAACGATACTAGGCTAATACAAAACCAGCTTTATCAGCAAACTCCTGATCACAATGTGATTAACCAAAACAACTCCATTCATATTCAACATCCGACTTTATCAGTATAGAGAAGTATCAGCCGTAGAAGGTTAATATTTTTTCACAAAGTTTTATATTATATTTTTACAAGAAAATAAAAGTTTATTCTTCAAGATAAGATGCTTCAGCATCATGTTTTCTTCTTGCTTCGTAAGATTTCCAATTTAGTAGGATGTCGTTTTCTATAGCAATAAGATAGATAACAACATTTAATGAATATTGTTAGAAATGTTAGTAGCATGATAGAAATTCTTATGACAAACCAAAACCAGAGTTCTTTAGTTACGGGAGTGGTCGATATATTCACTTTCATAGAGGAAAAGGAGGCCTAGTTGGTGGATAAACTCATGGAGTTAGACTTTTGATAACCTATATAATAAGGCAGGCCCGGTTTTAGAGGGAGGATAATTGCCCCTCCCATCGCGCCGAAGGCACGAAAAAATCAAAAGGATCTCCCTTATGACTTTGCGATTGCCCCTTTGTCGTCAAATCCTGGGACCTTGCTTGTAATAAGATTGAAAGAGGTAGAACTATGGACATGCCCGTAGGAAGAGGTTGGGCGACGGAAGGGGCAGCCTTTTTAACGAAAGTGAAAAAGGGGATCCTTAGGAAGCTCTTTAAAGCGACGGAGATACCGTGTCTGAGATGCTCAGTTGTAGCTACGAGCATCTGTGGCCTCAAATTCCACTTCGCACCTGTTTCCATTAGAAAACCTGCAAAGTACGAAGTTAAAGCGTTTT
This sequence comes from Acrobeloides nanus, assembly GCA_900406225.1. Lineage (NCBI taxonomy): Eukaryota > Metazoa > Nematoda > Chromadorea > Rhabditida > Cephalobidae > Acrobeloides > Acrobeloides nanus. The sequence goes on along the minus strand of OZJO01025655.1, from coordinate 5,794 downwards.
TATTTCGCCGTCGCACTTCGCATGATTTGACATGATTTTTTTGACTAGCGACATGGTGATTTTGCACTAAGAGGCTATCCTTAAATTACGTTTGCCAAGAGGAAGAGGGGATCTCTGAAAATCTAACGCTCCATTAAAATTTTAAGATTTTTCTAAGGAAAAAAACTAACGGTAGGAGGGGGGGGGTCCAAAATCCAACTTTTTGCAAACATAATTTGAGTGATTGGATTGATCCTTGTTTTCAATGGAACCTGTTGTTAGGTGTTTTTTGAGTACAAACCATTGTCCATCTAGATTTTATTTACTGGAAGGTAATAAATGGGAGTTGGGGGTTTGAAACTAAATACAAAAAATGTAAAATTAGAAGAAATCATAAAAGCAAAAAACAGATGAAAAATCATAAAAATGAACAATTAATGATGATACACAAATACAGGGTGGGAGGAAAGTTTGTGAAAACTTTTCATTTGATATACAAGCTGTTTCATTCTCAAGATGAATTTGTTAAAATAATATTTTCAACCATACTGAACATGAGTTTGCAAAAATTTTCACAAAAAAATTTTTTGACCGACTAAAATGCATCCGAAGAGAACATATCCGAATTTTGACATAGTCACACTAAAACAGCCGTTACTCGGCGTAAAAAATTTTTTTATGGAGTATTCAATAGCTGAAGCCATACATTAACAAGGGGGAGGACAGTCCCCCCTCATCTACCCGCATTTTGGAAAAATCCTTAGGCGCCATTTATACTTCCGTGGCGTCGCGATACGACAGTGCATTTTGCGTCGTACGACACAAAAACGCACTGTCGCGTCTCGGCGGAAGTATAAACAGCGCCTTAAGACCCTAACCGCATCGAACTTCTTGCCCTCTTATCTAATGTATGGTCTTTACCAAGCCGCGATGTGAGATAGACCTCCCCCCCCTTGGACCCAAACCGCATCAAATCGGTTTGTCCCACTCCTTGTTAATGTATGGCTGAAACCATATACTACAAAATGATATATTATCCTTTATAAGGCGCTGGATTGGCGCTTGAAAATTTCATGACCGTTTCTCTCGCAGTGTAGTGCGTAGCAGAGGCGGAAGGCTGGTGGCTGGTAGCTGGCGGTTTTAAATATTTCTCTTCGTCCATATTATACTTCAATTTTGGGTAGGTGGACAAAATCTTGTTCATATGATGAACAGTTGAATCACGTTTTATTACAGCGGCTAACATCCATTTATCCATACATTCCCCCATAAACTCTCGGGGATTTTTCGAATAAATTTCATAAAACTTGGTCTTTTTTAGTTGTTGGCTTGTTGGTCTAGTTTCACGGTCACTCAAACACTTTTCTATTATTTTAATTATAGTCCATTCACAAGTCGAATAAGGACTATTTAAGCATTTTAGAACGATATCTTTAGCTTTTGTAGCAAGAATTTTCTTCTGTACTAGTGGTAGTCGACTGTTCTCAAAATCCTTATTATTATATGGAAGCTTTCCCAACATCAGTTCTGCTAACACTATTCCAAAACTCCAAATATCCGACCGCTCATCGTAATATTCGCTATCTAATAAGAAGCGTTCCGGCGGCCAATAAACAACGGTACCAACATGGGTGGAGGCTTGGAAGTTTTCTAGAATTCGAGACTCGCCGAAATCGCCTAGCTTTATTTCGTAAAGTCTGTTGATTAGAATATTTGAAGGTTTAATATCACGATGCATAATTCCAACAGAGTTCAGGTCACATAACGCGTTTATAATCGAAGTTCCGACATATCCCAATAAAGCTTCGGGAAAATGATAGACATTTTGATGGAGTTCTTCATAAAGTTCTTTCAAGGAAATAAACATCGGTTCCATACAAATTAGCAGTTCATGATCATGTAAACAAAAGCCGTATAGTTGGACAACATGTTTGGAAAATTCCAATTTCTGGTGAATCTTGATTTCGTTAATAATTTTCTTGATTTCTTTTAAGTCGTTTTTTGCAAATTTTGAATAGGGGATTCTTATAAATTTTATAGCCATGGTATGCTTTGATGGAGAATGTAATACTTCTTTCACAATAGATTTGTTTGTCGAAGCAATAACTTCTAGTTCTCTACATCGGCCATAATCAAAATCGTATATTTGATCTTTATCAGGAAACTTTAATTTGTTAATACCTTCTTCATGGAGTAGCAGAGCACTGATTTGATTGCAAGTGTTAGAAATTTCAGGAATTCGGATATTTGAAATTTTTAATGGATTTCTTGAAAATTTAGAAGAATAACTTGTTGTAGACATTCGACTTTCTTTCTTGCAATAAATTCTTGGGACGTATAAAAGAAAATGTATATTCCTTTTCAATCAATAATAAAAGGATGTTTTATCAACTAGTGATAGCATTGTTTGCTTTTTCTCTATAAAATTTTTAGGCTCAAATTTTCTAACTTGTTAATCACTTCTTCTTAAACAATTTACACAAAAAATTCTAACAATATCTTATTGTAAATGACATTAATGTTTGTCCGTTTGCCCAAATAATATGCAAATTACGAGAAATGTATAAAATCATGGAAACGCACTTTTGTGAAGAAGACGCCACAATAAGATCAATTTCGAATATGTTTTGACTTTGTTTATGTTTTGAATTTGTTTGTATATTATAACGAAAACCCTTTTAATTACATTTCAACTCAATCTTATTTTTTTAAAATATTATGCCAAAAATCGTCGAAAACTCTTCAAAAACACACACTATTTTTTTTACACATTTTCCAAAATGCGAAATATGGACATCAACCACTCGTTGCATAGCTCTTCGTGAGTACAATCGAGAAAATTTCAGTGAAAATTTTCGAACTCATCAAATACAAAAAACTTGTGGGTATTTAAGACGCTCGAGTTTTCGAACGCATCAAATACAAAAAACTTTGCGGGCATTTAAGAAAACCCAAAAATTTTGTTGCCTGATTCAATAAATGCTGTATTTCCATTTTAGAAATATTTCCAATTTCCATCGTGCAACCCTACCCCTATAAGATGTATTAAATTCTAGCAAAAATATTTTAAAGTCCAATAAATTTGATTAAAAAAAGTAATTTTTGTAAATAAAAATCAATCAAGAAATAAAATTTTGACAGCTTAACAGTACATAGATCCCGTACTTTTTAGAGAAATGTTTCTGTTTCTTAACCTATGATATAAAACGGCTTTTAAAATTTAAATTCGAGCCCGATCTCGATTTAGTTTACGACTCTCGACAATCCTGATCCAGATTAAAACCATAAGAAAAAGATTACCCACACCTTTTTTTTGACTCTCTTAGCTAAAAAATAAGCGCCTTAAGTATAGTCCTCTGGGAGTTATTTCTATGAAAATGTTATAGATAAAATATAAAAATGCTAAAGCCGTAAAGTCAATGCATATGTGTTGTCTATAATTTTGTAGTCCTTAAAGGTAATGTACGGGCAATTAAAAATTTGAATTTCCACCAGAGCAGGTTTTCGTTTCAATACACATACTGTTGACGGAAAAATCCATTGTTGTATCGATTTTTTAAATTTTCATAAAATGAACATTGTAGCATTTTTTATAACTTTAAAAAATTATAAAGCGAATAAAATGACACAAATTATCCAATTTGAAAATAGTTTTGGTTTATTAAACGAAAACTTGTCGACAGCAACAGACTGTGTATTGAAACGAAAACCGGCTCTGGCGGAAATTCAAATTTTTTAACTTCCCATACACTACCTTTAATTTTTGAAATGTCATATTTCTCGTATACATGCCTCTATTTTTTTGCTTCTATATTTGTTGGAGTATTTTCGAAGAATTTTCATGGAGTATCAGGGTACGAAGTTAGTTCCATGAATCAGAATTGTTACTGTAGTTTGAACGATGGGTCACCTGTGTATTTTATGAATAGCACTAGTGAAGATGTTACTATACCACTAATTGCTAAAAATGATACTTTCAACGATTGTTCCAATTCAAAGTGCATTGACTGCAAATGGGAAATTCATGTTGAATATGATAGTCCTAAAGATTCAATAAAAATTGATACTCAAGCAGAAATTCCAGATAATTGCATTAATGGCGAATGCCTGTATTATAGTTTAATGATAACAAATTGTTTTGAGCATACTATTTTCAACTTTAAAGGACCAGTCCAGTAATTTACAATCATATGAAAAAATGATATATTCGAAAAGATCATGAAAAATGGAGCATTTTTTGTTTTTATGGCATGTTCTGAATCGTTGTAGTTTTCGAGATAATTGCGTTTGAATTNCGAAGAGCTTGTAACAAATTCAAAATTTCAAACGCAATTATCTCGAAAACTACAACGATTCAGAACATGCCGTAAAAACAAGAAATGCTCCATTTTTCATGATCTTTCCGAATATATCATTTTTTCATATGGTTGTAAATTACTGGACTGGTCCTTTAATTCCACCAATGTTAATAATCCTGTTTCTATTCATTTGGCCTCTCAAGAAACTTCAATTTGCATATATTTCAATTCAAGTCAAGACAATACTGTTTGTAATTATAATTATCTTTTTACATTAGAATTTTACTACGTAACTTATTCTTTGTGTGATTGCTGGCCATTAAACGGACTTTTAAATTCAATAAATAACTCATTGGCTTTACCTAATAATGTAAATCATGGTCAATTTTGCTTAAATACACCTTGTCTCAATTGTGAATGGCATATAAATGTTAGCTACGCTGATCCGAATGACTATATCCTTATTGCATATGACCAAGATTTTCATTTGTGTAATTCTCGGTTAAAAATTACGAATTGCAAGAATAATAATACCCCGATAATTGATTCATCTTCAATTGAAATAAATATGAATGACTTGGAATATGATAGTCATTATATAAATTATGTTCACATTCAAGAAAATGAATTATGCATAACATTGAACACTGCTGACAGTGAAGTTACGTGCAATTACTATCCAACAGATTGGAATTTTTGCTGGTTTCAATTAACATTATACTATGAAAATTTTACAGAGCTTAGCATAAAAGTAATGATAATGAAGATGTTAGGCACCATTTATACTTCCGTCGCAACGCAACAGTGCATTTTTGTGTCGCGCGACGTGTCACTAGTACTTGGCTTGAAAAAACGTTTATCCGTCAACAAGCATTGGTGGTGCAGTAACAAAGCAGCGGCTTTTTAGTCACATGGTAGCGGGTTCGAATCCCACTTGAAGTCAAATTTTTGCCACTTGGCCTTGTGTCGCGTGGTCAGCATTTGCGACGTCGCAGGCTATCGCGACAGCAACTATAAACAACATTGGAAAAATTGTTCGCGCTATAAGCTCTGCGACGCGACGGAAGTATAAATCCTGCCTTAATGTTAACCCAGTGGCGTAGTCAAGCCCTCAGAAATAGGGGAGGGAGATTTATTACAAGTATCCAAAAGTGGGTCCAAATGGGTCGAGCGATAGCCCTAGGGAGGGGGCGGTGGTTAAATTTTGAACTGCCCGTACACTACGTTCAAAGAACCAGTACAGTCAGTTACAACCATATGAAAAAATGATATATTCGAAAAGATCACGAAAAATGGAGCATTTTTTGTTTTTAAGGCATGTTCTGAACCGTTGTAGTTTTCGAGATAATTGCGTTTGAAATTGCTCATGCATTTCGTTGTAATACACAAACTTTTTTGAATTTTTTGCGGAAAAATCGATTTTTGCATCAATTTGTTCAATTTTCATAAAATGAACATTGTAGCAATTTTTTATAGTTAAATGAGACGAACAAAATGACACCAAAATTATCCAATTT